>JAANSK020247510.1:0-13604 GCA_011763485.2 Isoetes engelmannii
GAATGTGCTGGAATTATTTTGCAGCAGCCTATGATAAGGGAGAGTATGATGTTGAGTCTGCCAAGGCAAGGAATGCTTTGCTGCAAGGTTGATTTGGGGGCTGCTCCAATCAGTTGGGCTGCTGCAAATCGACTTGGGCACTTCTTCAAAGGTCGGATCTGCTGCTGCAGGTCTGCTACACTGCTCCAATGGCTATGGGCTGCTGCTGCACGCTTCCCTAGAGCTTCAGCTGCTGCTGCACACAATCCTAGGCTGCTCTTCTCCCTTGGGCGAGTTTCCCAAAGAGGAAACTTAGGGTTTAAAGGCTTATGTAGGCTCATTAGGTTTAGGGTGGGGTTTTAGGATCTAAAGCCGTAGGATGATGCATACTTTAAGGCATACTTTAATGTCAATGGTCTTAATATAGTATGTTGGCATTAATGTTAATGTCAATATACTATATTTATGAGTCAATGGTCCAATGTTAATATATTGGCATAGTTAATGCACAATATAATGGTTCAATGGGCACGTTGCCCCATGGGGTACTTTATACCATCTATAGGCATACGAGGTACATGACGTATATACAGCATGTACTAGTGACATGGCATGTATAATATACATATTTATACCGTATATTATTATGGAACGTCACACCAGTGCATCTGCATCCCAGAGTTTGCTAAGGAAGCAAGCCTCAAGATACTGCGTCAATTGATCATGGTCCTTCTCTGTTCGTACGTGCACGCACCTGTGTACCTGTCCATTCCATTGGAGAACCACTGAGCTTGCTTGTCCTTCCAGTAGGCTTTGAGGCGTTGCTGATAACACTCAACAACACCCTATTTTGGGGCTGTTATGGGCAAGTAAATGGCCTCAGTCGCACTGCAGTTGCACTTGCTCAATGCGGCCTCAACCATTTGCCTTGCTCAGTGCGGCCTCAGCCATTTGCTTGCCCATAACTACCCCAAAACAGGGTGTTATCTAGGCCTTAATTGCTTCTCAAAGTTCCAATTCCAAAGTGGCTTACCTTGCAAAGGAAATAAAGCACTTTTAAGGACAATTTCACACAAACTTAAAAGATAGCCCTTTCATCAAAAAAAAAAAAAAAACTTAAAAGATAGTACCGTGGATGTGGGGATTCCAAAGGTATGTGCAATATTGACAGACATCACAGCCCATTGGATTCCAATAGATGGTAAATTGCACATGGTAGAACGAACTTGCATGGCAAAACTGCACAATTACATGCTTTGCATTCTAAATTGGCCATATTAAGGCAACCGGACAAAGTTGTGGTTAATTTATAGACTTTGACCAATCCGTTCTACATTTCCTAACAAAGATGACGATGCTTCTAAACTAAAAAATTCATACGTAATCTTACTTTTGATAAAGGGACCTCGTACTAAAGTACAATCTATATAATCTACATAAAGTGCAAATTCACATGCAATCCAAAGACCTTTTCATCATTTTGGCAAAACTTTAAGGGCACTTTTTTAGAGAGTTGTGGTTATCAGTGCTATGAAATTATAGCATTTACTTTGAATTTCACTATGGCAATAGACGAGAAATTTAACATCAGCTGATGACTTTCTATCAGCAAATGAAAATTATGTGAAAACCGAGTGGAGAAATTTCAGGCTGTCCGTCGTAACGCTGAGAAAAAACCTCCTTTCTTTTCCTTGCCCTTATCATTTTCGCTTTCTTCTTCTGCCTGTAGATGCGATCTCAATGCGATTTAAACCCCTTACATATATTTCAAGCGTTAAAGTTCACCTCTGTGTAGATCTCCTGAAGCACAGCCGTGATTTCCGAAAAGCTTGGCCTTTCTGCAGGATTAGCCCGCCAACACACTTCGAGGAGCTCTGCAAGTCGAGGATGTGTGCCCTTCGGGATCGTTGGTCTAAGACCCTAGACGACCAACACAACTGTTAGATAATATCCCTGCTTTGCTAAAAAAACAAAGAACAATGTCATTCAAGTATCTGGTTGTGGGCTACTAATCTATTTTTACATGTTTCCACATATAAACGTCAGTTTTCGCTGCTTGGTGCACTTAAAACATACCTTTTGGACAACTGCTACAGCAGCCTGCAAGGGGCTCAAAAAATCATACGGAAGCTGCAAGATCAAAAGAGGCACATGTCAATCTGGCCTGTATCTAGAAAGCGCATGCAAGCACTGAGAATAGTACCCGCCCAGTTAAAAGTTCCCACAGCACTATTCCAAAACTGAAGATATCTGCTTTGTTATCATATGGCTTGTGCTCAATGACCTAAAAGTAAACCCGCAGACGTTGTAACAACGTTGAATATGCAGAAAATGTAAAATAAGTAAAGAACACCTCTGGAGCCATCCAACGATATGTCCCAGTCTCTGCGGTCATTATTCCACTCTGATCCTGGACACGGGCAACTCCAAAGTCTGCTACCTTTACAACCTTCAAAAATTAACATTACAGTCATTAGTGAGACTCATAATAGTAATGATAAATCGCGGCGGTGATGATGATCCTTGCAGCTTCACTACCTCATTTTCATCCATTAATAAATTTGCGGCTTTCAAATCCCTGTGGATAATATTGTTTTGATGCAAGTAATCCATGCCTTTGGACACATCAATTGCCACTCTGAGAAGCATGGGTAGCTTCATTATTGATTTGTGCTTATGTATGTAGTCATACACACTCCCCCCTGCCATGAACTCTGGAACAATGCCGACTGATGAGTTTCCCAATAACATAGTCTCTCTAAAGAACTAGCCCCAATAAATACCTGTAACTATACATAGATCAGGAGGCTTTGTGCATGCTCCAATAAATTGAACGACATTTTTATGCCGAACTTTTCTGGAACAAGAAATTGCAATGCTTTCATCAGAAAATCCACATAAGAAATCTTAGTCTTCCATTCACTGGTAGTCAACCTTTACAGAAATGCTACTGGGGATATTAAGAAATTTAGATGCCCAACGTCTAAAGGATCAGTTGGTTACACATTTCTGAAAAAATGACCATTGGGCTTACTTACAGAGACATCAAGTACTGCAAGACCACAAGTACTTTGCCATGCAAAAAATGCATAAAATATAAAATTCCAACATACAGAGATCAAGATGCCAATGGAATGGTCTTGATTAGGACTTATGATCATGCAAACAATTATAGGGACCTCAGTAAGTTCATACAAGGGGCAATTGAAAGGTCGTTCATGTGCCTTAGGTCGCAAACAGGCCAATCACTGAAGTGACTAAAACGCCTTCTACAGGATGAAGATAACAGTGAAATACTTCGATAGAGTTTTATTCATCTATCTAATCAGTAAAAGCTAGTAAAAGCTAGGGCGCATGGATCATCAAGACCCGTGGCGACTTCTAAAGCTTGCCCTCTCTTCAATAATCTCATTTTCTATGAGACCATCATTGTCTACACTACTAAGTAAATCCTCTCTTGTTATAGCTCTGAACATGTTAATTCCTTTTAGTCCTTAATGAGCATACCGCATTATAAACACTTCTTGAGTAAATTCCTTTTGTAGTTCATCATTGAGCCTAGCAGGCTTTAGGATCTTGATAGCCACATCTTGACCACAATATGTTCCCTTGTGCCTGAATAACATGCATAATTCAATGGCAATTAGTATTGTTTCCTCTAAACAACTTCAGTCAATTAGATAACTCACAAGTCCCCATAGGATCCAGATGCGACTTTGTGGAGAAGTTTCAATTGACCAATATCAATTTCCCAATCAGCTTTGCCATCAGATGGTGCAGTTGCCTTTCTCTCTAGCAGTACTCCTCTGGACGGCGATGGCTGAGAAGGTGGAGATGCTCTTGACCAAACCCTCTTCTGCAAATATGGAAGATGGAAGTTAAGTTCTTCCAAATATGTGAAATCATCACCACCAAGTATATTCTGGCAAACAGATGGTATGCTCCAATTTCTCAATTGCTACCTCGATAGTCGCCAGCACATTCTTAAGGGCTGCTCTTAAGTCCTCGGTATCCTGAAGAAAAAAAGAAAGGTTATATTAACGTCTGACGGAGACCCTTGGTTCTATGACGCCAATTATTACATCAAATCATTTACATAGAGCTCTGTCATCGCCTCCAAGAAAAAGAGAGTTATCTGCCTTTGTGTAGGGTCATTTCTCTGACCAGACTCGTGTTCCTTCACAGATTTGTTCTATGGACAATTTCATAAAGGAATAATATATCTAGACATTGGTCCCCATATCTAATTAATTTTGGGGGGAGGTAGGCTCCTGGAAGAGGCGATGGAACTTGCCCTGTAGTTCATAGTATACTGGACGTGTGAAAATAAAATGCTCCTCCAACTCTACGTTCAAAGACACAGTCTACAGATCCTCTTAGAGCGCTTGACCTTAGGTTTAGTTGCAACCAGCCTCAATCTCAAGCTGATTATATAGACCCTGAGCCCAATTGCATCCTCACCTTGTGTGCTCAGTGAATATTCATTCAAATACCCTGGGTGATCTATGTGTGTTGACTGATGATCAAGGATGGATCTACCACTACAGATGCTCTCTCTGCATGTTCACCGAGACAATCTGCCACTATAGGGCAAAGGTATCCATTCCATGTGATAAAAAATTTCAGCCTGTAGGCCCTCACAACTTTCGCTTTTCTGGTGTTCATCTTGCTCATGGCTTAAAAAATTTCAGCCTGTAGGCCCTCACAACTTTCGCTTTTCTGGTGTTCATCTTGCTCATGGCTTATCGGATAAAGAAGAAAAAAGAGAGGAGGATAGAGAACATGGCTGCATTTCGACTCCAGCATATCTAATTGTTCCTAGAGTGTTCGGGCATAAGTGGTCCGTACTTTCAAGTCAAATCAGATTTCTCAGCAAGAAGTTCCTGCCAGATTTCTTGTTGCATATTAGGTTCTGGAAGAGGCAATGAAACTTGCCTTGTATTCATGGTATACAGAGCACGTGAAAATAAAATGCTCCTCCAACATACTTTATATATAGATCCGCTTGGAGTGCCCAATCTTGGTGCGTGGTTGACCTTAGATCTAGTTGCACGGGCAGCTTCAATCTCAAGCTGATTGGATGCCAATTGCATCCTCACCTTGTGTGCTAACTAAGCGAATATTGCGATCTCCGCATGTTCGCTGATGATCAAAGATGGATCTGCCCTATAGACACAATATGCTCTCTGTGCATGTTCGCTGAGATAATCTACCACAGGCGAGGGTATCCGTTCCATGGATCAAAAATTCAGCCTACAGGTCCTCACAGTCGCTTTTCTAGTGTTCATCTTGCTCATGGCTTCTCGGATAAGGGTCGTGGATGTCCCTCAACAGTGTTATGAAGATTGAGCAAGGATTAAGTGAGTAATCAAACTCAAATCATGAGGCAAGAATGGTTCATGAGCAAGATTGTGTCCAATATAAAACAAGTTTGGAAGCATTAGAGGAGAGTAGAATAGGCAACAGTGCGTGGTTGAAGGGAGACTGAAAAAATGTCCATTTCCTTTGCCAA
Organism: Isoetes engelmannii; assembly: GCA_011763485.2. NCBI lineage: Eukaryota > Viridiplantae > Streptophyta > Lycopodiopsida > Isoetales > Isoetaceae > Isoetes > Isoetes engelmannii. The sequence goes on from JAANSK020247510.1 coordinate 5,492, forward strand.
GACTGGAGACCCAAATAAGTATAGTTGGCCGAAACAGGCCAATGTTGCATGCCATTGTAAATATTGAGACTATGTATCTGCCCAAGTTCGAGATGGAAGACTATGCATACCTGGTAATCTCAGCATTACAGTCAGCTGACCACCTCATGCTGTGTGTTTTCACTGGGAGATAAGGATGGCAGCAAAATTAAGCCTCAAAGTCCATCAATTGGACTTGGGCATCTCCGCTTCTTCTCCCTTCTTGTGTGTCAGCATCAATGGGGGGAAGTAGCAGGCAGCAATGTTATACAGTCTACTGAAGAAGTAAGAGGTTGTTATATTAACGTGTGGAGGAGAACACTTGGGTCTATGAGACAACTACTACATTACAGCTAGAAGTACATTCCAGCCTTTTAGATATGTGCATAAAATAAGAAAAACTGAACACTGGAAATCAAGAAACTGTTATTGTTTTCCTAAACTGTTATTGTTTTCCTAGTGATGTACTAGGTGGACGTAGATCTTGTTTTCTCTTTTTTTTTGGACTGTTTATGTCTTTCTTTGCTGCCCCCTTTTATTTTTCTCAAAACTTTCATGAATGCCCTTCAGGATAGAGTTAGATGGTCCATATAGAGGGCATGTATTTTTTGCGGTTATTGCCTCAATGAGAAAGTGATCTGGCAAGCTAAGGCAACACTAAACAGTGGATGGCCCACTACTTATGGTATTTTATCTTCTTTAGAGAGTTTCAGACAGGCAATCTCTGAGCTGGACCAACATACCTCTGTTTTCCATCCATCCACAACAAAGACATCAAGTGAATAGCCATCCAGAGTAGAAAATGCATGAGCTTCACGAATGTTCAATCCAACATCTGCAAGCCACGACGATAACTGCACAAATAGAACACTAATCATATGCCATATTGGACTTTACAAATGCGAGGATGACAGTTGTAAGACAAAAAGTAAAATAATAGCAAGCTGCAATGACAAACAGCATGAATTAACAAAAAATTTCGAACCACCATTAACTAGCCTATACTGGTCAACTTCTGAAACTTATATTCTGCAAATGTACAGAAAGTGCCATGCTAGAAAAATGCCACCAAACTGATAAAAGACGATGCTTGTACTCTAGTTTTTGTTATGAGCGCTAATGGAGTCCAACGCAGGGTTGTATCTTTTGAATATACAACAGAACTCAGAAGAAATACAACGAATTGTACCTGGCTAAGCAACTTTGGCTTGTCAATTGAGGAAACTGTAACCTCATGTGTTGGCATCTGATCGTATCCTGAACTGTGCAAAAATCAAGTATCACAAACACCAAGTTATTGAACTAAATGGCGAGAAGTTTGTATGGTGCTGGAAAAGACTTTGATTGCACGTCAAAAGTTTTCCTGCTTATTATGTCCTAGCAAATTGCTTCAATAGAAACTAATCTCGAGAAAAATTCATGAACAAAACAGAAGCTAAAAAAAAAACAACCAATAAAGTAAAAAAGTCCAATAAGGTCAAAATGTTAACATCCGATAAAAATGAAGTGAGTGATAAGTGTAGCTATAACAGAGCCTTTGGAGGAAGTAGATAACGGAATACAAACGAAAAATATATGATTTTAGGAACATAGAGAAAGCAGAAATACTAATCGAATAATATGATTCCCCTAGAAAAGGTCTGTGTATAAGGCAATACTATGGTTTTCTGCCCAAACCTCCATCTTGCAAGGATACAGCCTCTTCTTAGCCTCAGGGCTACTTAAACAAGAGAAGAGATAAAATAAAAGCAGAAGCAATCTCTTTCCACAAAAGCCTAAACCCATTTCTGATACTAAACTTAAATATAAATACCAACACTAATGAAAGTAACCTTGCAGCAAACTTTAGGATAAGAATATGCCATGAAGATATACCCAAAAGTCACGAGACCCTATCATGTAATGTAGGCATGCTTTCTACCTTGGCCAGTTACCACCATTGCTATCGTCATCAATTGTTGATTTGTTTTGGTCAAGCGTCAAAGCCTCTAAATTGGGTGAAGACCCAAATGCAGGGGGTGGATGGGCACTTCACATAAGAAAGAAAATAAACCATATTAATTTAGCCTCGAAGGTAAAAGAAGACTTGAATATGCCAAGTAATATTATAGTTTCAAAAAATTTGAACACATTACTTAAGTTTTGACACCATCAATCTTAAGACCAACATGGGAAAAGAAGGATAAAAGACATAAAACAAGTACTTAAGTTTCGATGCTGAATGACTGGCAGAAACTTTTGGAGATATAGCATCAGAAATCTCCTCATTCAGCATCAATGGCAACACCTATAGTCATAAGCAGAAAAGCTGCAGTCATTAAAGTAGAAGGAGAAGCATTACATAAACACAAAAGATAAGAACCAACACATGTTCACGCATAACTAAAAAAGGTATTTAAGATGAGCTTCAATTAATGAACTATAATCAAGAATAGGAACATGTGTCATTAATCTTTTGAAAAGGAAATACCTGCACAACTTCAAGGAAGAACTATGCCTACAACCTTTATTTACTTACTTGAACAGATCGAACATGAAAAACAGGCCGATTTTCTGGTATTGCTGCCATTTCCAGCAATCTTTTGTGCATGAGAACATCTTCTGCCCGCTCTATGTTCACATCCATTGCATATCTGCTAAAGCATCCAATGTCAAAAAAGAAGGAATGGTGGATGTTATATGGCTAAAGCATTCCGCAGAAGTATGATTATTGAAGAGTTTTAATTGCTCTTAATCATCACCCATTGCAATATTAATCATTATGTGCAAAAACCCCAAACTCAACAAGAAACAATTCATGACGTTCATGGATGGCCTATTATGTCGCCTGCACGCAAAGTAAATGTGGCATCTTCAAGAGCTACAGGTAAGAAAAGTAAAAGGAAACTACGTTTACCTAATTGGCAGTCGATTAAAATGCGCCTGAAGCTCATCAGAAAATCCTGGCTCGTTAACTTCATCATGGCCAGACTCTGTCAGCCACCGTATGATCTCGCAACATACGTCATGCTTTCTCGTACGACTTGATGAAGATACTTCCTCTCCGCTTCTGTGGCTGCTTGTGCTGCGCCCTTCCGACTCTTGTAATGAGCTACTGACCTCCATCATCAATCAAAATACTAACAATTGCAATTCGAATTCTTTCCTTGCTGTAGCATATTCGAACATTGCACTCGAAATCATTATCACAATCCCTCTATCAAATTGCAGCCACAGCTCAAAAATGCAGGAGCAACGAGAAGCTCCCAATGCAAGAAGCACAAGATGTACTGGACCGAAAGGATGAGACCATCGCTGATACAGCAAAAGACAAGAACACCAGTTGAACCAGAAGTATACGTGGCATACGTTCTTATCCCCCCACGTTAAATATCAATACGTTAGCGCTTTGCCGCATATGCAGCAATATGCTTTTAGGATATTCCGAGCCCGTTAGCGCTTCGCCGCATATGCACCAATATGCTTTAGTTAGGTCAATATACGTAAATGACGGTTGGGCTGTATTCAGCCCTATCCGCGAATGAGAAGCTGCCATCTGGCAAAGTTTCTTTTTGAGGATCTCACCTGTCGCATTTGCTGGTCGACGTTCTGAGCTGCTGGTCGACATTCCGTTTCTTGTTCTGTTCCTGCTCTCTGTTCTGCATCAAATCCATCACTGCCCTTCAAATCTCACAGATCAAGGGCTGAATACAGCCCAACCGACGTTCACGTTAGAGGAATGGCCCACTGGGCGACATTCCAGGGCATTCAAACTGGCCTCCGCCTCCGGCGTCGGCCAGTTTTCCTACCCTGGAATATCGCCCAGCGGGCCATTCCTTTATACGTCACAGGTAAGTAGATGTTCATTCTTGTGTACTATCCTATTAATGGCTGCCATGTGGCAACCATTCTAATCAAATCGTGGAAAGTCCTCATGCATAGTTGTGCGTCCAAAGAATCATACTTTCCATGCCAAGAACGAGAATATAGGAGCAAGGTGCAAAAGTAAAAGGCGTACGTGAAGATGTATGAGGCATACAAGACATACTATGACCAACACAGGTCAAGTATATAGGAGGGAAGCCAACAAAGCAGCAGACCGAGTTGAAGCCCCTGCCGAGAAACCAAAGCCTCCCAAGAGGCCAATGAAGAGGAAGCAGGACTCAGTCTTCACCAAAGCAATGAAGGAGATACGACACTTTCAGGAAAGTGTCGGGCTCTTGATCCCCAGGACTGCCTTCGCGAAGTTAGTCCGAGAACAACCATTATGTAACAGGGTTCAGAGTTACTGGAGACATGCTGCTAGCCTTACAAGAAGCAGCTGAGATGGAGATTGTACAACACTTCCAGGACTCATTAGCATGTGCCTTGCATGCTAGGAGAGTAACTTTGATGCCCAAGTATCTCGACCTCTTTAATTTTATTAAGAAAAAGGACAAGTATTGATTTTTGAAAAATTTTGTACTTGAAAGTTTTGTTATTGTTGTGTTAATTTCATTGTAAACAGGCTAATCTAGAACTCGGCATAATTTTTTTGCAAAAATAGGACAAAAAGTGGTCAAATTAGACCCTATATGGATTAGCATGCGCCAGCACCATTAGAAAAGTTCTAATGACCTCCTGGCGCACCCTAACCCATGTCAAACTTTGAAGTATCATAACTTGACTATTCCAACTCCAAATCACATGAAAATTATTGCATTTGGATCATAAAACAGTCCTAATCATGGTAGCACCTCAAATAGTTCCAACAATGTCCAATAGCACTCCAAATAGACCAACTTGACCAAACCCTAAAATTTTGAAAATTAGAGTTTGTCTATAAATACAAGCATAGACCTCCCCATTTGCACATCGTCACTTGTTCCTGCTCTCAAGGCGATTTCTCAAGTTCCTGAGGTGCTTCAAGATCTATTTGTCATCCCCAGCTCCGTCTTTAGCGTGGTACCCAAGACCTTCATTGCTTGGTACAGCGCCTCACCTCATGTAGCTCAAACAGATTTCAACCAGGTCTACAGTGTCTCTCATAAGGAGTTTGATATGCTAGCCACCCTAGCAGCCAACCCCTTCTGCCAGCACATCTTGAATGATTTCTAGGAGAAAGTAGGACCCCACTTGCAAGGCCTCCAACCCTGCATAAAATGCTTTGTGCCTAGCCTCATCATGGAGCAATCCTTGAGCCACATCCCTGGCATTAGGAGCAAGATAGCCGACATGGCACGTAGAATGCCTGACTACATGTGCACCACTTCCAATAGGAGAAGATACTTCTCCTATTCTACAAGGTCGAGACAATCATACGTGAACCCTCAATTCAACTTATGAATGTTCAGCCACTATAATCCATGGCAGAAGCACGCCTTCTCCTCCAGTACGGTCAACCACAAGAGTCAGATCAAGAGGAAGAAGACAATGAAGATGACGAGGATGTAGAAGATCTAATTGAGGAAGACCTAGAGGAGGAACATCGAGAAGCAAAGAGAATCATCCAAGGGTTCAAGCAAGACCTCCAGACCCTCCGGGTAACACCACCTTTGGACCTCGGTATCACAAGGCCAGCACCGATTATTGTGGAAGGCCAAGAGTACTTAATACTCAACGACATCAAGAATCTTCCAGAGTGTCGGGTCAGAGGCTACCGCATAGATGAGCTGCTGCAACTCCTCCAACAAAATGATGACTTGGATGCCATCATCGACCGAGAAGCCCAAGATTTTTTAGTCGACATCCGAGAAGCTGAAACTTACAGGGGCAACACCATCTCCGACATTGAAGCCTATGGCAGAGTCAGGAGCGTGAACCCAACCGAAGACCCCTGAGAGAATGGGGATTAGAGGAAAACGAACAATTGTCTTGCAGCCCCATACCTCCTTCAGCAGCATCTTCTTCAACAAAGGTCGGACGATCAATTAGCTTAAGCAGCAGACGATCAATCAAAGCCGACTATGAATACATGATGACCATATTGGTGGATGAATACTCATCCAGACACAGGGAGACAACAGGAGCCCAAGCTGATCCGCGACAAAGGGCAAATGCAGTTCAGCCAAAGAGCCGATGAAGCAATAGCCCAAGAGCCGATGAAGCAGATATTGTCGCCCTACAAATGGGCCCCTGCGGGGAACACCCATATGCTTTGTATTGGTGGTGCAACTGTTGAAGCTTCTCGATTAAGGGTTCTTTATACACAGTGTTGCTATAATGTCGTTCATTACATTGAGTGCTAAGTTCGAAATATTCTTTATCAGTCAAGTTACCATTTAGTACTCTGGTCCTTCTCCTGGCATAAGCTTTAGTGAATTCCATCTATTGCTCCAACTCATCGACCATTGAACAGAGAAGTTGTGCAGCACAGATGCTATGATTACCAGATATTATAAAAAACTTCTTGGCCTCGATGTCAGTTGGAATCCGCTATGCGATTATTTTCCTAGAAGTGTGCATATCGTAATTGTTAGAGAAACCTATACTAAAGTGTTATTGATATAATTCAATCCGGTTAGTACCTGGTATACGGATCAAAACGCATAACATCCGCAGGAGGAAGGACCTCCGTAGGATAAGTCTTAGAACTTTTAACCAATGTTTGCACGTGGTCATTAGAGCGCATCCTGTGTGTTAGGTTAGCAGGAGCTGGTTCACAGTAAAAAATGGAAACCCTTAAAAACCAATTGACTCCCATTCGGATAAAATCGTTTGAATTGTTCTAGTCTCAAAGCAGTTTCTTCAGCCATTTTACGCTCTTCATCAGGATTAAATTTTAGATCCATCGGCATACGAACTGCATGTGGCCAGGTGATAACATTCGAAAAATCGGGTTGTCATTGCAGGCGGCGGCATGAAGGTGTAGGCGTATCACTATTGTCTACATTCAGATTCTGAAGATCAATTTTCAAAAGCATAATCTTCCTAGGAGGGAGGACTTCAGAACTTGATGGAGAAGGACCCAGTATGGCCAGCGGCATGGTTGGGTCAACAAAACCTGAGGGAGCAGGCAATGTAGTTGGTTGTGCATCTTGGTTCTTTGCCTCTGACAGCTTGCCTAAAACGACCAAGGGCTTCACATATTGGTTCTTTTTTTTGCCACGACCCTAAGTCAATTTGTGTCCATTCTAGATGGCATCTTCTCATCCCGCTTAGCTTTGAGTGCACAACTTGGAGGCTTCTTGTCCGCAGACAACCCTTTTCTATAAGTAGAAAAACCTAGCAGAATGCCTCTGTTTCCCTTTATGCCTAATAAAGCCAAGGACTCATACGAAGGCAGTACCCAGCCATATCCTTTAGCGCCTGTAGGAACATTCTTGCTAGTGGCCAGCTTATTCATCTTACTGGTGACCATCATGAACGGGTCGTAATTTTTCCCAAATTTTTCCATTTAAACACATACTCCAGAAATTGAACTTGTTTAGTATCTTCGACGCTATAGATGAAGGCATCTTGTATGTTGTTCTTGGTGCCTTCCCACATAGCCACCATGATTTCGATATGGTCAACGTCTTCAAGAGCCTTGCCAGTCCATAGAAACAAACAAAGGTCTTTTTTACAATCACCCTTCGTCTGAGATATGGCCTGGGCTATCCCGATATAACACATCCTGTCGTTCCATGTCTGGCCCCTGAAACAAACCCAATGTTGCATGCGGCGAGAGGAACGTTAGAAACTGCTCCAGTAGATCGTCATCGCGATCTTCACGAGCAAGAAAGGATAAAATACTGCAATATAAATGCAGACTAAAAAAGAACTAAAAAGGCAACGTCTATTCGCAAGGAATGTGATCGCGTTTCTGGCAGGGATAGGTTCAGTACTTTTGGCGTTTTATACTCCAAACATATTTTTCATATAATACGGCACTGTTCTAAGCAAAAATACGTCAAAAACATTTCCGGCGTCGGAATTTTTTCGGGCACACGAAATCCAAATTTCGCGTGCCCGAAATTTTTCCGCGCACGCGAATTTTGAATTTCGCGCACGCGGAATGATGTATGTTTGGGCACTCGAAATGGAAGCTTCGCGTGCCCGAAATTTTTTTCGCGTGCTCAAATTTCAGTTTTCGAGCACTCGAAAAATTTGAATTTCGGGTGCGCGAAATGGAAGCTTCGGGCACCCGAAAGCGACT
>JAANSK020247521.1:0-13603 GCA_011763485.2 Isoetes engelmannii
AGAAAACAAAAAAAACTTTTGGGTGGGCGGGTGGGAGACTCCAATGGACTAGGCTGCTGTGAGAAGAACGCTGAATGAGAAGGCCTGGCTCTGACCCTCTTTATATATCACTCATCCTCTCTCGAGAATGACGATCCAATGGTCTTGGATCGACCGCATTCTCGGGATACGGACTCGCTATATAGGCACACAAACACTGCCGACAAGAAGAGGACTCTCTACTCAAAGCCTCAAATGGAGGGACAAATCAAGTTGTTCCTAGATGTCGGGCCTCACATAGCGTGCATGCGAGGAAGAAGATCACCAACGTCCGTGTTGTTGAGATAAGTCGTCTGGGACACCATGAGCTGCTGCTGCTGTAGCACCGCCACGATGAGCCGAGTGTGTACCGCATTGTGCGGGATCTAATCCACTGGTTGACAAGCACTAGTGCCACCAAAGTGAAGCCATGGCATAGGATACAAGGTGGGAGGCTGGGGGGGGATGTATGCAAAAAGAGGGCCGCTGGCAGGAGGGCCAATGTGGGGGAAAATTGCACGTGCAAGTAAGGCAATGCAATAGGGAGACTGAGCAAGCAGGAGAATGCAGACGAGCCAAAAAGATTGAGTGACTGCATGCTAATCGTGCTCGGATAAACGCCTCAACATGTGAAAAAGAGAAAGTCAGGTCGAGCCAATTTAGGTTTAATGCCTCGAAAATGAGGAGAAAGCCTGCAAAAACATAGAAGGATGAGGGCGGCGTGAGTTATGGAAGAGAAAGATGACGAGGAGTAAGCAAACTGGGCTATAATGGCATGTATGCATGTGGGTAGTAGTGGGAGTTTATCTGAATTCTTGAAGGAGCTTTTAAGGCTAGACTGGCGTATCAAAGAGGGAAGCGGCAAGCCGACAAGTGAGGGGATGTTAAAGATATGGTGAAAAAAAGAGATTGCAGCGGATGACGAGCGGACAAGTGAAGGGGAGATGTTGGGTGAATGAACGGAAGAAAAGAAGGCGGCACTGTAAATGGTGATGCTGGAAGATAGGATAGTTTGGAAGAGCAGCACCAGTATCTGAAGCGACGAAAAGCTGTAGAATATTGCCGAATAGATGTTAGAGCTTTGGAGGAAAAAAGGAGAGGGGAGCAATGATAGGAATATTGGTAAATGTGGCGGTGCCATCAACCTAGAGGCAGCTGAAAAAAAGAACAAAAATTCTCGATTAGTTGGCAAAATTACAACGTAGAGCAAATACTGCTACTTGGCAACAACAACAAATAAAGTTATGAGAAAAAGAGATCAGAGACTGCGAACTCGTCAAAAAATATTGCTGCCGTCACGAAGGGTGCCCACTTGTTCCCGGTACATAGCAAGGGCCACCAAGGAGCGGATGGCCAATATAAAACAATCAGTGTACAATGCGCCATGCACGCTGCTGCATGTACCAAGACTCGTGGAATGAGCGCTGGTGGTGGGAAGCAGTAATTGTTGAATCCAAAGAGGATAACCCCCCCCCCCTCCGTAAGATAGCTGCCACATTAAGGTTGTCCCCACGGACCGAGACTAGCCAGCCTGACAACCGTTGGAAGGGCCATGTGAAGGATTTGATAGAATGCGAAGAGCTCGCGCCACGTCGAAGAACGACCTCTGCTGAAAAAAGGCCCATGAAGTTGGATCGGGGTTGCCCGGAAATGGTGTTCCAACCACCTCAGCCAAAAGAATTCGCATCAAAATGTATGACGGCAGAGGGGAGGTGTGTGTAGGGAACCAAACAGGAGCTCAATCGAGAGGTGATAGATTCCCAAACAAGCACCTCTAAGCAAGCGAGCGCAGTTAAAGGAATGGGGATGTTCCAATGTAAAGGCTGGATAAGGTTGTAGGAAAAAAATGTGAGAGCCGAGACTAAGGGGCCAAAAATGACTCATAAGGATTGCAAAAAACCTAAAATGCGGGCCAACACGCTAGAGGTGAGGGTGTGCGTGGTAAGAATGGTAGGATATGCAATTTTTTTTTCTAATTTGGCTGAGGAGATGCAAAGGCGCATGGTGGAGGACTCCAGGACTAGGCCAAGGAAAATAGCAGAGTGAGATATGCGCAGGCGACATTTAGGTCAAGCTCTTAAAAAAACCATGCGGCTTGAAGGTCTGATATGACTTTAAGCGGGAGGGGGACGGGGTAAAGCTGAGTGTTGAAGAGAAAGTCATTCATATAGTGGGTGCAACGAATACCTGAGTGGCGCCAGTGTCGTAGCAAGGGCCACATGAGCTTAGTGAAAACAAAAAGGGCACAGGATAATCCAAATGGGAGCATGGTGAAAACAAAGTATGTGTCGTCTAATTGAAATCCTAAGAAAGTTTGGTGAGAGGGCCAAATAGGAACATGATCATAGCCAGATTTTAAGTTGAGGAAAAAGAGGAAATCATGTGCTTAGGACATCTGCACAGGATTCGTATCAAAAGGGACATGGTATTATCCAAGAGTTCAGTTGGCGAAGGTCTAAGATGAGGCGAGGTTTTTGGTTCGCTTTGGGGACTACCCCCAGGGGGAAGCAAAAAAAATGGTCCATAGGGAATTTGGCTGATTGCTCTTGAGTGGAGCAGATCCGAGATGGCTGAGCATATGACAAAACACCAGGCCATCCGAGTTGGTGTATATCTAGTTCCAAAATAGGGCATACCCAATACCAAAACTCAATAATATTAGGACAAATCAAGCGGTCTGGAAGAGATTCACTAGTCTGGCATCCAATAGGACATTGGTTGGCAATCAAAATTCCTCCATGGACTAGCATCTCTTTGATGTTGAGATTTCCTTGATCCCTTCCCACCTAAAGAATTGTATTATCATGGAGCATAAAGTTTTTCATGAATTTTCTAGGAGAACCTTATCCATTGATCCATTCACTTGAAGCCTAGCTTGTTCTTTAAGAGGAGAGTCATCACAGAGAGCCTGATAGATTCCAGCTATAATATATGCCACCTTGCCAACACAGCACCACTTTTACTCAGGACCATTAACATCAAAGAAAAACTTAACAATTTTCAGAATTTATTTTAGTATCTTTCTATTTCCTTATCCTGCTCTTTGTACTTTAAATCTGAATTTTGTCCACGAGATCCACCTACCATTTTCCGAGAGATGTTGCAATTTTTAAGATCCCATAGTCTCTCCATTTCTTCAAAAAGAAAAAAATGCTGGCCAGTTGCGTTTTTTGGTATAGCTGCCCTCCCCGCAAGCCGAAGCATGCGAACCTAACCATCTTCCATGTTTAGACATAAGCTATCCTTCATAGCTACAATAACTTAGGGCGGGTTTTTTCACATATCAACTATCCATCAATTTAAGCTACACCAACCGGCAGGTGCCCAACGAGGCTTGGCCCTACTATTAAAGCAGCGTCGACTCGGGGTGGAAGGGTCCGTGTATTCGTAAAGGTCAGCCCGTCGTTACTTGGAGCTTGCACGTTTCCAAGTATACCGGTATGACCTCAGCTAAGAACATAGCCACACCTTGAAAGCCTGACACTGTTCCACCTTGCGAACATGTTGCTAGCCATCCAACAGACTCCACGCCGCACAACTCGCCACCTGCAAGTACCGCCGCATTTTTCCCAATAAGGAGCCCCGCTGTTGGGTGACTCCTCTCGAATTCATCCAAAGCGTTTTGGTAACTACCCAAGGGACTCACCAGAGGTAAGAGGAACCTTTCCCTTTATTCTTTAAGTGCACCACAGCTGGAAACGAGGTGGTCAACTTCGGACCAGTAGTCATATGGACGCGGTTGCTTACAAAGGGGGCACTTTGAAGCCACCCGCCCTCCTATTTCTCCCTTTATTTCAGCATTCCTTGCCAGATAGAGTCCACCCACACGACACAAGAGTAGGCATTTGACCCTGTGGGCAGTCAGTGCCTCCAACCGGTGCGCATCCTACCGGTGCGCATCCTGGATGTATCTTCTAGACCCCTGGAAGTTCCTCAAGGTGTACTCCTTGAAGGAAATCGTTTCGCACTGTCGCTTGTCCCATCGCTTCCAGGTTTGCTTTCTAACCCTGTTCGCCAGGGTCATATCGGAGTCGGCCCCTTTGTCCACAAACTGGCGGGTCCACATCTTAGTCCGTTTTGTCCAAGTCCACTCCCCCTTCTTAAGGTACGGGTCCCTTAGCAAGTCGCCCACCCAGGTCTTTAATCCTGGAAATTTTTGTTGAGCACACATCTTTTGCCCAGCCGCAAAGGCATGTAGAGGAGGGATCTTGAACTCCGCATACAAAGATGCTTTCGCCAGTAATGAGGAATGTTGCCTCCGACCCGATGCCCACTTCACGGCCCTCTCCATGATGTTCTCCAAAGGGGAGAAAAGCTGTTGGTTATGCATGCCAAGGATCTCACTTCCCCATGTCAAACTTTCTTAAACATATAGTAGTCATGATAGTTCATATTGTTCGGACAACATAGGATAAACCATTGTATACTTTGCTCAAGTGACATTCCTTTATACAATCTTACTAGAAACATGTGACGGGCGATGCCGACATTTTTATGAATGTGAAGGGAGGCCATATATTACTCACGGAATAGAATGGATAGATAAAGAACTGCATTATGGTATGGATATCTTGCATTTAGGGTATTAGTTGATGCTTGTGATGGTTTTAAATTTTTATGAAAAATAGCAAGTTCAATGCTTAGTCAATAGTAGAAACTTAGTCTTAAACCGCCACACCAGCTTTCGCCAGTAATGAGGAATGTTGCTTCCGACTCGACGCCCACTTCACGGCCCTCTCCATGATGTTCTCCAAAGGGGAGAAAAGCTGTTGGTTATGCATACCAAGGATCTCACTTCCCCATGTCAAACTTTCTTAAAGGTGCGAGGATCGACTAATGCCAAAGGCGGCCATCCTTTTAGACATAGCCAATCCAATGATTGGAAGGCGATTGGTCTAGTAGTCATGATAGTTCATATTGTTCGGACAACGCAGGATAAACCATTGTATACTTTTCTCAAGTGACATTCCTTTATACAGTCTTACTAGAAACATGTGATGGGCGATACCGACATTTTTATGAACGTGGAGGCCATATATTACTCGCGGAATAGAATGGATAGATAATGGACTGCATTATGGTATGGATATCTTGCCTTTAGGGTATTAGTTGATGCTTGTGACGGTTTAGATTTTTATGAAAAATAACAAGTTCAATGCTTAGTCAATAGTAGAAACTTAGTCTTAAACCGCCACACCAGAGGTCAGGTACAAGGCCCCCAAAAATGAACCATGTATCTAACCACTATTATATCATTTACAAACCATGATATATATGGTTTTTTTTAATGCATAAATTTAGTTGAAAGAATAAAACCACATGCCTTAGTGGTTTGTCAAAATTGGTAGTGGTTTGTGATATGGTTAATGATAATGGTTATGAATACTATGGTGATTTGTTAAAACTAATGTGGTTTATGAGTTAGTTTCATGCATATCATAATGGTTCATTAAAATTAGTGATGGTCTATTAAATCATAATCAACTGTGACATGGTTTCAGAGGCTAGTTTATTTTGTGCAATATTAATAAATGAATATGACATGTTGTTTTAGGATGATATGGGTTAGGATGAATTGTTGTATTCTCTTAAATTTAGAGATCAAATAGTGATTTGAAGTTGCATTAAAGTTACCATTTAAAAAATTAATAGAGTGAGATTTGAACTAGAGCCACTTGCTTTAATAATTTAATTTAATTTATTCATCAAGCCATTTAGGCCCCCAGGCCTCTATGGCAAATATGTAATGTAATATATATCGGTACTCAATCCAAAGCACCTGACATGTCAAAACTCTCCATAAAAGGACATGACATAAGGGCATGACATAAGGATATTTTATCAATAACACAATTACAGGTATTCAAGCTTACCACTTTATTGCTTACTATAAGTTTCATCTTTCTTCGTCTTCTGGACGTTAACAAATCTATTCTATTCTATTATATTCTTTAGATTGAGCTGTTTTTTTAGTGCCCATGCTATGGGAGCAATTCATTAATAGAGAGTGAGATTTGGCATCTTGCGAGATATTCTGAGCATATGTGAGATCTAATGGTTGTGGATTTTTCTTTTAACGTATTTGTAAATTCTATTTCATGCCAAAAGAAAACCTAAATGGGTGTATCTTTGCCAATCTGAAAGAAGAATTTTATGATCTGAGCAATTCAAAATAATTACGGGCAGGACATAGATCTAATCATTTTTTTTTATTTTCTTATTTTATTTTGAAGGACGTCAAACTTTATTCATCAATCAAAAAAATGTAACAAAATCAAATACAGAGACAGGACTACAACCCCAGTGGACAAACTAATCCAGCTGAGCACAACCACCTGTCTATGCATAGGAATGAATATGAAGGTAAGTTTCCCAAATCAACACTTTCTTCTCTTGAGCAAGAGAAGAGCAATGATAAGCCATAACAATCCTCTTCTGCGTCCACTAGAAGAGAATCTCGTCTACACTGTCCATGCCCTTAAAGATGTACAGTCTTCTTCGCTTCCATATGGACCACAAAATCCAACCACAAGCAAGATGAAAAGCTCGTTTCCGCTCTTTGGGCCATGCATAAGGGTAAATAGCAAGCAGAATATGCTGGCTAGATAGAGAGTTGCCAAACAAGGTTAGCAACCAAGACCAAGCCAACCGGACCCGCTCACATAGGAAAAAGCAATACTCAATAGTCTCAACCCTCGGTTTACATAAAGGACAGGGCTCTGAAAGTCGGACATCGATTTTATGGACTAGCCTGTTAACTCTGAGACATCTATTAATTAATTGCCACCATAGAACTGCCACCTTTGGATGCAGCAACTTGTCCCACACCCATATCTAGATACTTTTCCACTGTGGCTGTGGGACCTGAAGCTGCCATCTATTAGAGGGCGGCAATATTTCATTCTGCATAAGCAATTTATAGACAGAAGAAACAAAGCGCCCTGACTTGATACCCTGGTGGCAACCCCATACCACTACTTCAACTTGCGGACCGGAATTATGTGGCAACAATACAGCAATACGAGTCTAAATTGCTCTATCCAATCTATACAACAAGAATTTTGTTCTGAATGCTTCCCATGACAGGAGATGACCAGACTCATACCATGCTACAATAGTCTTTATACCAGCTGCTATCCACCATCGTTGTGTCTTTGGATGAACACACATACTCAAAGGCACAATCTCCTGAGTGTCCTGTAATGGAATCCACCAGCATGGAGTAGATAATTGAAGGCACGCCTCAGGTTTGATATGAAAAAGGGGCCTAACAATATCCCAAGTAGCAAAACAACCCCTTTAGAAAGGGTGAAGCATTAGGATATAAATGTAGATGATAAAACAAAGCTCAAGGAAGGAGGGGCTTGATGGTAGCCTTATGAAATGGAAGACAATGTTGAATTGACTGCCTCAACCACCTCAAACCAGAAGAGTCATCCTTGCCAACAAGAATCCTCCAGATAAACTTTGATATCATCACCTTACTTTGGAGGTGAAAATCTAACATTCCAAGGATACCGGATGCCTTGGATTTCATGCACTTCGCCCAAGCCACCTTGATCACCGCTCCTTCCTCATTTCTACCCCAAATGAAGTTCCTGACAATACGAACAATCTCCTCCATCTTACACTGAGGGGCTAGTAGAGCGACGCCATGTAAACATGAGTATTACTAAGAACACACTTAGCTACAGTGATCCTTCCGAGCATGGATAGCTTAGTGTATTCCACCAAAACAAGTGCTTCTGCAAACCACTAATAATCTCATCCCAAGCATGTGAAGTCGAAACGTGGATGCCAACAAGGATACCAAGCAACTTCGTGGTCCTGCCATGCATAAGCACCTTCCATGGATAGTCCAAAATACAAGGAGGGACAGGATTGTCCAATGTCCACAAAGCACTACACTTTTGCCAACCAACAAGCACCCCAGATGCTAAGGAGAATGTGTCTAACAACAGCTTAGCATTATGAAGATTTTCAGCCTCAGCGATTAGAAATAGAAAAGTATCATCAGCATACTGATTGCATACCTCTTGAGAACCATCTACCATTGGCAAACCTTGGTGATGCCATTCCGTGTCGCCACAGAGAAAAGTTGGGATAGTACTTCAGCAACAATTGTGAAGAGCAAAGGTGCTAAAGGACAACCTTGTCGAATTCCTCTACCCACTACAAAAATATCGGATGGCTCGCCTTGAAAAAGTACAGTAGAACTTACTGAAGTGTGAAGCTTCATAACATTTCTTGTAAATGACTCTCCAAATCCCAGAGCAAGAAGACACTTTCCCAAGAATACCCAATCAACACTGTCATATGCTTTAGCAAAATCAAGCTTAAGGTACACCACTCTATGACCTTGTAACCGTGCCCAATATTGGCATCTCAAGAGCTTGAGCCATACCAGGAGCAACTCCAGGGGAGTAGGGCTGATATCCTATATTATAATGTTTTATTGTGTGTATGTTTTGAATGGAGACCTAAATTGGACGGTCTAGATTTCAAGCTCTAAATTGAACGGCACTAGAGGAAGGGGAAATGGTAGATCGAGCCCCAGGAGTCCTTGGAAGATCCCTTCGCCGTATCTAGAGCAGAGAGTTGGTCAGGCTTTTGGTTCCAGATGGCTAGAGTGTGGCTACCTCTTGGAGTTTAGACTCGGAAGATGGTTTAGAGTCTTGAAGAACAGTTATGGATTCTGATGGCATACCGAGCAAATTTACATCTATTTTCCTTTCGAGCTTTACTGGATTAAAAGCTCTTACGGAGCAAAGCAGATAAAGTCTCAAAAGCTGGCATGGCACGCTAGGTTCCAGAGCACGCTACACATGTATGCTTCTTCTCCGTGATACAGATGCTGCAAGAAGAACTTTTACGGATCCAACTCTTGCCCCTCTTTTATTTTTTCCATTTTAGGGTTTTTCCTGGAAGCGCAATGAGGAGCGCTGTGTTTTGTGGCTTGGGTTGTAGACAACATGCAGGAGGTGGAAGGAGGGAGTTTGCAGTTGGAAGGATGTCAGAAAGTGTTGCCACAAAGCTCTGTTATGTCCAGAAAACCAGAATCTGAGTCTAGAGGTCGCAATGCCTTTTCGAAATTCACATTTCCACTGAACGCTAAACAATACCTGTGGAGAGCCCGGATGGAGATACCATCGATTGTGGACCTGTGGAGCTTCGGCCAGCAATCTTAGGCCTGCGGGCTAAGAGTGATTAGGTAATGAAAACCTAGATGCAAAAACGACCTGGCTCTACTCATTTTCACTTCTCGGTTGGTGATGCCCGGGATATGGAGAAGAAGCAGAGACGAAGAGAGTTCCCAGTGGATTTAGTCTGAAGGTGAATCCAAGAAGGATGAATCGAAAATCTATGAGGTTTCTTCTCAATTTTCAGAGGGTTTCCTTGATGCAAAAAACTGGGAGCAGCCTCCGGGTTGGTCTGCAATAAATTGCATAGACCTTGGTTTTTCTGAAGGTAGCCCTTGCTCTTACACAAATCCCTTACCAGAATATGAGCAAGATCTTCAAAATAAGAGCGAGTTGCTGCTCTTTGCAAATCCAGTTTGATCCACAATGGAAAATGCATTCGTGAATTCATGATAATTAATATGGAGTATATTGACAAATCTTGGCTTGGGTTTCCCCCTGAAGAATTGCCGAAATGCTGCAGGCAGGAAGGCTTTCTGTGTTAACATTTGCAGGTAATTTGATTGTTGAAATTGTTGTCATGAATGAAATATTTGCTCTAACAAGTTCTAATTTTGTATGCCTTAAAAAACCATGCTCATGCACCGTTTGCAGCTTTTTGAAGAACAAGAGAAACAAAAGAAGTTAAAAGCATTGGAGATTCTTTTGGAAAACAACGTAAGTTCATTTTTAGGATTTAGTACAAACAATGAAGAGGTTTAACATGTCATATCTACTTGCAGAACTTGAATATCAAAAGAATCAATGATGAGGAAAAGGCAACTTGAGCAGCACAGGCTGCAACAGAGGCTATTTTACAATGAGGTATTGTTTAAACTACTCTGAAAAGGGTTCCTAATATTTTCTTGACTTATAGTTGACAATTTGCAAGCTATATGCTTATTTTTCGAATCATTCCCTGGACAGATGTAGAGGCCGGGGCAATACAGGGGCACAATTTACTTCTCTGCCATCTACAGAATAAGCTTAGGTCTGCCGTTTAAGCATACTTATTTTAACCATTCCTTCTAACCTTTTATTCTCTTTCACCAGAGATAAGGAAACAAGTGCACTTCCAGTTAAGGAAACAAGGCAGCAGACCCAGTGACATGGGTAACCAACCCAAAGGCCTTAATCTGCCCAGAAGGCTCTAATTTCATGCTACATTTCTAGAAGATAGTAATTTTTGTTATGCATAAGCACCATTCCAGTGCATATTTGATATCAGCTCATGTTATTTCAATGTTCGTGTCCATGCTCAAGCATGTAGTTGAGCAAAATGTATATTTGGCTTACTGTGCATACAGACATGTAATCCTGTCAAGTATATCAAAATATATATCAGAATATGTTGATCAAAATATGGTGCTTTATGAATATTGGTATGTGTTTTAGGCTATTTTCTCCACACTTTTAAAACTCTAAAAAAGGAAATGGAATAGGGAGGAATGACGTGGCAAAAAAGCCACACCTTTTGAGTTGAATATTCACACCCGGGGATGGTGTAGTTTATCAACATTCTATGTGTAGTTTGTCAACATTCTATGGGTCTGCAACTTTGAATTTTAACTGGCTGCACATGAAAATAGATTTAGAAGATGGGGGTACTTTTATGCGTTGGCCAATGATTATACCCAGTTCAAATTCTCCAACAAATGTAGAAGCAAAAAGTAGCAAGCAAGCAAGCTCTGGGGGACTTTTATGTGTTGGCCAATGATTATACCCGGTTCAAACAAATGTAGATGCAAAAGTAGCAAGAAGTAGCAAGCACTATGATATAATATTTATGACATAACATTTAATAGTTTAAATTCTCCAACATATGTAGATGCAAAAGTAGCAACCACTATGACATAACATTTAATAGCAGAGAAATGTTGCATTTGATTAATATGCAAGATTTGGTATTATCCAATAGCATTGAATTTCGAACCACAAAAAAGATTGAGAATGCAGAGACCTTTCTCACACACATGATGCTCAAAGATTGCCCAGCATCATTTACATGTCTCCACATGATCCAAGCAACGCTGGGCACCTAACTATTACAATAGCATATTGAATTGTTGGCACATGTCAAACTTCTCCTGGGCACCTATTACAATATCATGTTGAATTGTTGGCACATGTCAAACTTGAAGAAGGTCAAAGGGCCCTTAAGTTGTATTTGAAAAATTAAAAGTGCCAAGTAACAAGTATGTTTATGTTGCTCATGAATTAAAAGACATGCAAATAGCTAGGTGGAAATTGTACAAGTTTCTAGCGTTTACAATTAAAAGACATGGAAAATGTACAAGTTTCTAGCATTTGCAGGCCACTAAATTATGCCCAGCAAATAGCTAGGTGGAAAATGTACAAGTTTCTAGCATTCACAGGTCACTAAATTATGCCCAGCAATGCTGGGCACCGTAACTAGTAAATATATAATCACTTCACATTGGATCCACACCATGCGCCACTAGTTACGCAGCAGCAGCAGCAGCATCATCATCATCAAAGACAATCAAGAAAAACTTTTTATCCAGCATCTTTAAAGTTCGATAAGGTGGTAGACCTATTCTCCGAAGATGGCCAGTCAACCAGTATCCAAGCTTCCTTGTATCGAGAAATGCTCCAGTGTATTGGCCAACCACACTAAAAGACACCAAGTTCCCAATACATTTCTTGTGTAAATCATGATCAATTTCAACCACCTTGTACCTAGATGCTTGAAGAGTGTTCTTACACACATCAGGCTGATAGAAAACATCAACAAGAGGTAACTAAAACTCCATCTGAGACTCCTTTGCCCGCAACTCGCCCAAGAGATTACTGAGATCTTTTTTATTATCTTGAATCATCACTTCAATAGCAGCAACAATGCGAAAAGCAGAAGTAGATGACGGCAGATCCTTCTTCATCCAATCACTAAAGCGCTCCCTACTAGCATTCACTCCAGGTGCTGAGGACCTCCAAGGAAGCGCTCGAGGCTGATCCTTATACGAATTGGCAACCGCGGGCACCGATGCACCATCCACAGGGGTACTACCGCTATTCAAAGCATTTGCATTGTCCGGAGCATTGGCACAAGGAGCAAGTGCAGGAAAATCAGCATCTTGAAAGACACTCTCACTAAAAGCCAGAGGATTAACATGTAATGCCAACTTCGCCCCCTGCATCGCCACGGAAACAAGAGACTTTGCAGGCAATTTAGAAGTTGAAGCCATTCCTTTTACGAGGGCAAAACTGATACCCACGATGCCACACACCGTTGGAAAGAGCTTTGAATCAGCTTTCCAACGAGCCTCAAAATTGGTTTGTTCCATATACTTTCACACTTCTTTGGGCCAAAGTTGCGCTATTTAGAATAAAAATTAGTGGAATTGCCATAAAAACCGCTACATTTGATAGTAAATGGCGCAGAAACAGATGACCATCCCTCCACTATGGCGCCAATTAAGAAGAAAACTAAAAGTTTTTGATTGATCCTCTTCAAACAAACAAATATCAGTGCTGACCTCCTCTTCAAGCAGGGATGATGATTCTGAAATGGCTGATTAGAAGTTTGTGGAATCTGAGGATTAAAGAAGTGTTAATCTGAAGAAAAGCCAAGGTTGGGAGCAAGCTAGAAAATATCCAAAAGCACACCTGTGATTAGGAAGATGCCAGATGCTAAAAGTGGAGTTTATATCATTTGATAATCACAGCAAAACCTTTTTTCTCTATGTTGATATGAATGCACAACTTCCTTATATTGTTCTTTCCCAAAATTACCATGGGTGATGTCCAAACCGTCGTTCTCTATTTTGATAGGAAAGCAGAGCTTCCTTATATTCCTTTCTCCCAAAATCTGGCCAAAATACATCCACAAATACAAATTCTGTATAGGCCATCTGCCACAGCAAAAAATTGCTGATTCTTTTCTCACCACTAGTGCGTATAAGCAAATCTGGGTCACCAACTCCACACTTTGACAATGTCAGCATTCTATCATTCAGAGCAGATTCTGTGATGTCCTCCATGTTTATAAGCCCATCCTTTACTTCCGAGGCCAAAATGCGACATGCCTGTACTATGTCTTCCCGCCCACTATAACTTAATGCAACAACAAGTTTTAAGCTCTGATTTGCCTCTGTATTCTTCTGCAAGAGAAGAATCGAGCTCCTTAGCGACGTTGGAATCTTGCTGAGGTCCCCAATGAAGCACACCCTTATGTTCTCCCTGTTAAAAAGTCACAAGCATAAATCCTCGACTAAGACTTACAACACCTGTTGATGCAATGCATTGTGACAGCAAGATAGTTTTCAAACATGAAGATAAACTGTGACCCTATTTATATCGAATTCTATCAAACTGCCACAAACTTTATAAACTGCCTGCCACCAAACTTATATCACAGGTTACATACTTGAAGAAGAATTCAGATG
>JAANSK020247532.1:0-13602 GCA_011763485.2 Isoetes engelmannii
GTTGGAGGGTTAACCGTGTACACTACAACATGGTTAACCGTCCAACAGGGTTAACCCTCCACTAACCAAAAAAAAAAATTATTCCAACTTTCGCCCCAGACTCCATATTTAATGAAACTTTGCTTAAATGGAATGTCATCTCTGTTTTAAGCACAATGTGGCCATGAGGTAGCCCACGTTTATGGAATTCTATCACATGAATCATGTATGCAAGTGGACCAATATATGAACGCAGAAAATCTTTCAAATATTGGAATCGAGCATGGAATGTTTTTACAACAACAAGTGGGACCTCCACTACATTTTGTCCATCACGTAACATCATCTTGATTTCTTGCCAATTCGAGTTCGAGGTCATTGTAATAAACAGGCTATAGGAGGTCCCTCAACTCTTGCAAGCGCAAGTTCATCAGCAATTTGGATGGAACACCATTGCTTAGATCCAATGAAGGATGAGGGCAAGGACCATCCTGCATATTGACTACCCTGGTTCTCAACGAAGTCATCATCTTGATCAGGAATTGTACGGTCAACAGTAGACCTGTCATACCCATTCGTAGCCAAGAAATTGAGTCTTTCTTCTTCAACTCTGGAATACATATCCATAAGATATTCGCAAGTCAACCACCCTAATTGAAAGAACCATTTTTCAAGGAGCAAATGTGACCTATAACAGTCTACTTGCGACATATTCATGTCATTACTAGGACCCTGCTGTTCCAGCAGGAAATATAAGCGGGCACTACAATGGTTCATATTGTGGATCCAATATGCTCATGAAAACTGGCCGTTGGTCCTGATGTAATAAAAAAACTGCTATCCTTAACTTGATCGTCACTGTCATGGAGGTTCCAATGGAGGGACTGATTAGGCTTTGTAGTAGGATATATTCTGTGGTACGTTCTACCCATCAAAGCAATGACTTGCTCAAGAGGCACCCACTCAAGAGGCAATGACTTGCTCGTTGCAACCCGCTCCCTATCATCACTGTCATGGATGTACCAATGGAGGGATTAATTAGGCTTTGTAGCAGAATATATTATGTGGTACGTTCTACCCATCAAAGCAACCGACGATGGTATGCCTAACCGCACAAATTCTCCACGAACGACACCTAGCCCAGTAAATGCAAATAGATGATTTAATGCATGACTCTGTGCACTAAATTGTTTATGCTCATAAAGATTTTCTAGTGAAGCCGGTAACTTGCAGGCAGATTCACTAGTATCCGCTCACCTCGGTTGCAACAAAAAGTATCACTCTCACCGCGCAATAACCCAATACAACAATGCATACAAAACCTGTTCCATGTAAACTCACTATCAAACGGGGTAGGACGTGCACACATCCTCTGAATTCATCAACTGCCAATTTGTGACTGCCATATTCGACAGAACCCCTACTGCAGGGACAACTTCCATATCGACTACCATTTGCTCCTCACTCCTACTCTCCTCAACAACATGACTGTTAACACCAGTCACACTTGTACACCACCTTCGACGCCTCATCTCATCTCTTTGCTCTTGGGACAGCTGCGCTTCCGTCTCAATCTTCTAAGATCCTCGGCTGAGTATTCTTGGCCCGAATCGATCTTCATTGTAGGCCTCGACATTCTAAGATCACACGCCACCTCCTACTTTGATCCTAGATTTCTTAACAAACCAACAAATTGAACATTACTATGCAATTTTCTTTGTGCTCCTGATGCCTTGCCCTCCAACCCGTCTCCTACAATAGAGAAGGAAACACAAACAAATTAAGAACATCACTTTATAACAACCAAATACCCTCACCATATTTTTGTTAGCAATCATGCAAGTCAAACACAATCTTGCCCCTTATACACTCAAGAAAGTGGAACTCATATACACAGGACTGTAGTAAGTTAGCTTTTTCATAATACTTCTGCATAAGATTACCCATCTGGCTGGTGGTGAATTAAGATGACCCATAAACAAACCTCTACCAACCTTTGGGACAGTGGATAAAACACGTCAATAAACACGTTTAAAGACATGAAGCAGATATCTACATAGAAGAGTAAAAGCATGCTTAATAGCACAAACACTACCCTCTTGAAAACTTTTGATGGTCCACGACACTGGAACAAGAATCCAACGACCTTGTACAAGACAATATGAACAATGCCAAATGAAGAAGCTGAAGTCAAGTTTGACACAGAAGCAGAATTAGTTTTTTGAGCTATCTTCAACATGACAATAAACCTCCAACAGACAACCTCCAACATGACAACCCTAACCTCAACTTCTTCCCATTGGGAATCGCTTATCCGGCTACCATCACTAAAAATCCTGTCTACCCTGGCCACAGTAGCAAATACCACAAATGTCCCTCTCCCTTTTCCCTTGTTCCTATTCCAATTTCAACATGGGAATAATTAAATGTGCATTGCCACCTCATCAAGGTGGGAATAAATTATCCCATATTTAATCAATGGCTGAAAATTATGCCCCTTTCAAGAACAATTGAGATCTCTTGCCCCAATTATAGCACCTTCCTGTCACCTTCCCAAGTATATTGAATGGTTAAGATTCAACCTGCTCCCTCTAACCCAACGGTTTAAAGGCCTGGCCCATGACTCCATCCATGTCCATGCATGGGCATGGAATGACCCCCCATGCCTCCCCCCATGAGGTGTCAACATCTCCACCATCAATCCTCCAATGGACGGCGGGGATTTAGGGGGGATTCCATGGGCATAAGAGGATTGGGGGGGGGGGCATCAGACGCCCTCACATCCTAATATCTATATCAACATAAGGATATGAAAGAAGATATAATGTTTCAATACAAGAACATAATTACTATAGGAGAATCTCAACATCATGTTACTTGCAGAAACTTATTAAATGCTCTAAGAAGCAGACATAGATGAAGTCCAAAATTGCTCATATAGCTGCTAATCTTGAAAAGCTTTGTAATCCCATCCGCATCGTAACCAGTGTCTAACTGATAATTCAAGGTAACCAAGAAGCTCCCGAAATGATACCTATCACATTGGAGAATAAAAGGCCACAAAACTAAAGAATCCACGAGTATACTGATGCATTGTTGCGGCAACATGCTTTGCAGTACAAGGTCTCTAGCTCTGCACTGACAAGAAGATTTAAGAACAAAGCCCATTCCTCTAGGAGCTCATCCCTAGGTAGACTTAAAAGAAATAACACTGTCCAGTGCCGCATTGTTGGGCAAGTGCCTCTAGCTCTTCAACACATTCTGTGCAATTTCTCAAGATTGCAGTTCTTCAATTCTTTTGATAAAGATCTTTCTAATCATCTATAATAGAACATGGATCTTCCTACTAGCAAGAAAGAGCAGAAAGAAAAGGCCAAAGATAAATTTTTTTCCAAAAGAAGAGGTTGTGATTTCTCCTGCGAGAAAATAAATGCAAATCGTCTTCTTTACCTAGTTTGCAAATTTTCTTCTTCACCTTATAGGTCGGCATCCAGATGGATCTACCAATTTGGCGAGTCTATTCAAGAGACATAGTGATAATCACCAAAGAACAAACCTCGTTAGAGGATTACCTGCTATCAAACTGCTGCCAAAAAGAAGAAATTTGGAAACCTCCAACATATCTTTTCTTCTGCTTCTTCTGGGGAAATGAAATCCCTGGCCCTGCTAGCCCCAAAACCTTGGATTTCCTCTGCATTTGACCGCTGTGCTGGTTGAAGAAGGGGATGGTGGCCGCTACCCCTAGCCGGCCAAGAATGGTGCCTCATACGTCCGTTGCATTTTCTAAGCAAGAAGGCAAAGTTAGAAGTTCGTCATTTGCCATTTGATATTCTTGAAGTAGGGTTAAGAGTTACCAACATAGCATCGCACATTCGTTTCCTCTAAAACCGAATCTTATTCATCATTAGCATCATCCTCGTCCTACATAAGGGACATCTTCACTTGTATGCTGCCATCCATCCAGACGCTACTGCTCCAATTTCTTGATGTCGACTTACCCTTGTCAACGTATAAGCCTTGTGGCCATTTGTAGTGCGCAAATAGCATCAGGGAATATTTTCAAGGGTTTCTTTATTAGCATTTGCTTATGTATATGTACCAAAAAAACAATATGCGTAGATTTAGTTGCATGAAAAATACACTAAGGGTATTCGACTAAGACTGAATTACATATACTTATTTTCATTCGAACTGGCGAGTCCAGGGGTGAGCTTAAAACTTACCACATCGCAAGAAATTTCCACGTCTTTGGTACCATGGGAAACCACCCTAAACAGAGCAATAAAAATAATAATTCAATCTATGGGAGCTAAGTTCAGACTAGACAAATATCTGATATAAACAGCGAATATTCACAAGTATTCCCTGAAGAAACAAGTACGGAAGCATAAATTGAAAAGAAATCTCACGCAATTGTACAACCTTGAAGATTTGAATGTTTACCTAATGCAATAAAAATAATATATATTTAATTAATTATAGCGGCTTGCCATGAAGGCAGCTAGCGTGGCAGTGACGTGGCTGCGCTTTGGTAAAATAAAACTCGACTTCCACCTTGACGTACGAGTCATGCATGAAGCGTGGAGGAGTGGAGATGGCCTTACTGTAACCTAGATCATGCATCATCTTTGCTCCGTCCATTTTAGCTTCTGAACGGGTCCTTTCCCTCCTCACCGCATTACGGTAATGCTTTTGTTGCTTCAAATTTAGCTAATCCCTTCCCATTTCTGACCTAAACTGAGTGATCAATCCGGCTTCTTTTCGCATTGTGCTTCTCGATACAAATTAGGGTTGCATATTTGCTATCTGCATGTTTTGCTATCATGTTTGTAATTTTTTTCTTCTGCATATTACAATGAGAACTTAGGTAACCTACCTTGCCTCTTTTTTGCTTTTGATTGCAGCTCTTTTTCCATTCCGGCATAGCTCCCTAGTATTACTACTTCTAGTTTGGAATTGAAGAATGGAAGACGGATGGGGTGCTCGCAGCTCGAGTACAAAAGGGTATGCTCTGCTTACTTACATATCTGCTGAAAACCTAGGCTTGAAAATTAATATATGTGCTATGCATGTGGGTATTGTAGAGGTGGATGGAAAGATGAAGCTGGAGCTGAAGCCAAAGACTGGAATGCGGCTCAAAGTAACGGCAAAAATGATAGTTGGGGAGGTCAGAGTGGATCTCAGAAGAGACAGAAGAACAACGATTGGAGCAATGCTGGTGCTCCTGAAAGCAATAATGCTTGGAGCAATGAAAATAAGGGGGCAACCAATTGTGGGAATGCTGGATGGGGCAGCGACCAGAAGGATTCTTATGAGAGCAGTGATGGCTGGGGTAATGGTAAATCAGAAACGAAAAATGGTGGCTGGGGACAGAGTACTGATAGCTGGAAAAGTGGAGGAAAGGGAGAAGTAAAAAATGATTGGGGTAGTGGAGGGCAGAAGAATTCTTGGGGAAATAACAATGATAGTTGGAGCAATGGGGACAAGAAGACTGAAGCAAAAAATGATTGGGGGAATGGTGGGTGGGGCAGTCAAGGTCAGAAGAACGCTGGTGATAAGAATGATAGTTGGAGTAATGGAGGCAATGCAGGCTGGGGAAGTGGAAAAAATGCAAGCTGGGGAACAGGTGGTCAGGAGAGTGCTGCTACTTTTGATAGTTGGGGAAAAGGCAGTAGTTCTTGGGGTTCAGGAGGCAACAAGGGCCAAAAGCGGAGTCTGGATGATAGAGTTCTTCCAGATCAGCAATTCAAGAATTTAACTCCTTTCAAGAAGGACTTTTATACTGAACATCCTGCAGTTGCAGCCATGGGGCAAGATGAAGTTAAAGCATTACGTGCACGGAAAGAAATTACAGTGCATGGCAATGCTGTCCCAAAACCATTAAGGAATTTTGAAGAAGCGAACTTTCCAGGTCTGAGAAATTTGCTGGTTTTCATAATCTCATATCACATGAAAAGTTTTGGAAAGCTACTTTAGACTGTTCGTAGCACCAATAATGCAATGGCTTGGCATCTAAGAAAGAAAGCTCTTATCCTCACCATGCCTATTATCTAAACTGGTGTCCTATGTCAATTATGACATGCCAGGCTCTCCAATTCTGATTTATTTAGAGGTTGGGGTACTTCTTTTAGCGCACATAGCTCTTGCGGTTAATTGAGGTGTCTTGTGTAGATTAATGTGGCTGCTATTCACCTTATACCCTGCTGCTTAAGCGCACTATTTGAAGTAACAATCATGTGAGCCACTGAGATGTCTGGCCATATTTTATGCTGGCAATCGCAATTATTAAGAATAATTGTGAGGATTCTGGGATGTCTTTGTACACTATCCTTATGCCATCCCTTCTTTCTTTCGAGATCTGGATGCTGTACTTGTCATGACTTTATGACTTCAATTGCTAACTGAGGAACTAAATCAAAGACATTCTCTTTACAGAAATGATGCTTTCAAGTATCTCTAGACGTGTAGAAGACTTTGCCCCTTCATTGTAATGGAGCCTCACAACACTACAATTTTGTTGCCATTGTCACGGAGGCTACTTTCATTGATGTTGAGCAACGGCCTATACCATGTGATGGGGCGCAATATGTGAAGAGCTGTATGTCTCCTGGAACCAGAGAGACAAAGCCACCCATCATGGTAAGGAGGCTCTTGCATTGCAAATGTGTACTGATGCTTCAAAGGAAGTATCATGAGATATTTTGAAACATCATACAAGGACCATACTTTATTTATCTGTGGGCAACTAATAATATTTCAAACTCATTTGCCTTCCCCCCTTTAAATAAAAGTGTTCAGAGAACATCGTTACTTTCTCAGGTAATAGAATATTTAAGCAAATCATT
Source organism: Isoetes engelmannii (assembly GCA_011763485.2). Taxonomy (NCBI): domain Eukaryota; kingdom Viridiplantae; phylum Streptophyta; class Lycopodiopsida; order Isoetales; family Isoetaceae; genus Isoetes; species Isoetes engelmannii. Next base: position 6,825 of record JAANSK020247532.1, read on the forward strand.
TCAGATTTGCTAATAGCAGAGGATCTCTTGCTTTATTCATGAAGGCCACGTTTTTAATAATCTGTATCACTTCCCATGCTTGGTCAGTTAGCATGCCTTCTTAACTTTGAAAGCAGTCTTCATGACTTGAAGCATATTACATTTCTTAGATTTCTTTTACAACTTGAACCTGTTCTTTGCTGAACTAATGTTATTGTAAATGTCAGACTATGTTCTCCAATTACTACTCAAGGCAGGATTTAAGGAACCTACTGCCATTCAGGCACAAGGATGGCCGATGGCAATGAAAGGAAGAGATGTTATTGGACTTGCACAAACGGGATCTGGAAAAACTTTAGCTTATCTTCTCCCTGCAGTTGTGCATGCAAAGGCTCAGCCAAAACTTGGTATAAAGCTAACATTCTCCTCATTTTAATATGCAATGTTGAATCAAGTTTCCAATAGAACCAGCATATGCCAGCTCCAGGAGACGGCCCTATTGTATTGGTGTTGGCTCCGACGAGGGAACTTGCTGTGCAAATTGAACAAGAATGTAACAAATTTGGGACATGTTCGGATATGAGAAGTACGTGTCTCTATGGTGGAGCACCAAAGGGACCTCAAATTCGCGACTTGAAGAAAGGTGATGTCAATGTGTATTGTCTTACTACATTTTTCCTGTGCAACACACAAGTTAACTCATTTTTTATTTGATATATAGGAGTAGAGATCGTAATAGCTACTCCTGGAAGATTGATTGACATGCTTGAGGGGCACACGAACCTCTGCAGAGTTACATATTTAGTCCTAGATGAGGCGGACCGGATGTTAGACATGGGATTTGAACCACAGCTCAAGAAGATCCTCTCACAGGTACCTTCGGATCACATGCATGTCCAGGTGTGGATTTTTTATGTTACACTGAAAATGATAAATATTCGTGGATGTGGCAGATTCGACCAGACCGGCAGACACTTTACTGGAGTGCAACATGGCCTAAGGAGGTTGAGCGCTTGGCCCAACAGTTTCTAAAAGATCCTTACAAGGTGCATATGGTTCTGTTAGAAGTTGCATATCATGTTCTATGAACTACTCATGAAAGTACTTGGTTTAGGTTACAATTGGGTCAACCGATTTGAAAGCAAACCATAATATTGAGCAGATTGTGGAGGTATTAAGTGATCGGGACAAATATACAAGGTGAGAGCTCATGAATAGTGGTACATAAGTTCTAGTTTCAAAGCTTGCCTGTCCATCCTGACTCGATAAGTCCAGGTTAACTAGCCTATTAGAAGATATGGATGGAAGCCTGGTGCTCATCTTCGTGGAAACTAAACGTAACTGTGATCAAGTAACAAAGCGTCTACGTGAACAAGGATGGGCTGCTCTTGCTATACATGGAGACAAAACCCAGTCTGAACGGGAGTGGGTTTTAAACGAGTTTAAATCAGGCAAGAACCCTATAATGCTGGCAACGGATGTAGCAGCTCGAGGTTTAGGTGAGCAATTGTGTCTGAGCCAAATGGATCTTTCTGTCATGTGGTTAGGTGTTTTTAATGCTTGCTTCAATGGCTACTGCCTAACCCTCAAGTTTTCTTTTCATGCAGACGTTAAAGGTATTAAGTATGTTATTAATTACGACTTCCCTACTTCATGTGAAGATTATGTGCATCGTATTGGCCGCACTGGTCGTGCTGGGGCAAAGGGAACGGCATATACGTTTTTCACTTCAAACAATGGCAAGCATGCCAAAGAGCTTGTCTCTATACTAAAGGAAGCTGGTCAGAAAGTTGTTTCAGGCTTATCAGCCATGATTGGCCAGTCATGGGGGGGTAATGGAAATTTTCGTGGGAGTAGAGGTTACAGTTCTCATTGGTAGAATATGGCTTGAAACTGATGCAAACTGACATCTTTTGTTGAAAAGGAGTTAGGTATTACTCACAAGATTTTGATGACCACAACTAATCCCATTTTGTTTTCCTGTGGAAAACTTTTGTTCCCACTAATCAGCAAATATAAGCAGTTTTGTACAGACAACAGTACCTGGGAACTTTTGCAGTTGAGTGTGTTGAATGAGTTGAGTTGGAAGTCGACAATAAAATAAGAAGGAAAATGCTGCATTGAGCACAAGAAGTAAAATGCTGCATTGATTGAGCAAAATCTTTCCCTTTTTCCCTCTTGATTTTTTTCATTTCTTCCGAGGAATGTTTTTTGTTTAATCATGTTTCAGAAGTGTCGACTGGAAGTTTGCCTAACATCCAAAATTGTTCCACAGAAATTGTTAATGTGGTACTTAGGATTAGGAACTCGATATGATTTTGTCAGGCGTTGCAAAGACTTTAGGGAGGAAATGAGAAGAATATTCCAAAAAAATATGAAATCAAAGGTGTCGATGGAGGATAAGTTAGAATAAATTAGAATGTGTGCTGAAGATGCCAATTCCACGGTTACAGATAAGACAAAAAAAAGAAGACTTTGAAATAGTTTGAATCCTCTCTTCTTCTATCTTGATCTACGCATATCCTATGAAGTAGTAGTTTAGATCATGTTGGAGTAGCTAGCCTAGCATTCTACCCACGTCAAAACTAGAAAAAAGCATAAGATCTTCATTGATCTCGTGTTTTTGGAGCATGGACTTCTATGTTGTGAATAAATATTTGGGCTCTTAGTAAAGGGGTCACAAGTATAATTTTGTGGAAGATAGTATTTCAATCCAATGGGAAAGTGCCGCAGGTGATTAGCACATCAAAGATTGGATTCTTTGCATTGCTTTGCTCTTTTCTAGCACAGCTGCAACCCGTCCCTTGACTTATTTGGATAAAATTTTGTATGAGAGTTTGGGATTCACCTTTGATTTGTGCATGCCAGTGTGACCCAAGTCGAATCCTTTCCTTCATATTCTTTGCCTGGCATTTCCAACTCGATTTGCTCGGAATTTTTTCTTTGAATTGTGGTTTAATCGGGCAATTCCTTCAACTTCATTGCCATGTCTTTTTTTTTTCAATGCTGTAACCTGTCCCTTTGCATAAGGTTTTCAAGTGTAAATTCATATCTTTGTCTCCTAATAAGCCTTTTCTTGTTTTCTTGCTTAATCCATCAAAATGAGCGGTACAAGCCAAACCCACGACTTAATGAAACAATGCCACAAGTTATGAAGGTGAGATATTCAATTAACTTCTGCGAATGCAATACCATTACCAGGTTCATGCTGGTCAATCATATACAGACGTTAACATAGCCATCCCCTGGCATTGCTTCAAGAGCTTGCAAAGAGTTTAAATTTCAAGTATAGTTATAGCAATAGGGGAGGGTTGCCAATCGTGGTGCGGGTTTTAATGGCAACTATGAGTTTTAATTTTAGGTGTTTCTTAGGGTTTCTATGACGATTTTGGCGGAGACTGATGCGGCTCCTATAGCAACCAGAGAGGGCTCCGCTTTCATAGACAAAGAAGTTCTTGCCACAACCACTACGTGCTTGTCCATGGCCACGAGGTATCGATACTGCTATCCATGAGGGTTCTTATTGCTCTTGAAAATTAAGGAAGATGATAGAAGTGGGAATTTCTTGTTTTTTCATCTCTCTATCAAAAGCTCATAAGTTTTTTTTATTCTTGGAACCAGACTTCATATCCAGATTACCATTGCAACCAAACCACCAGAGCACAAGTGATTTATATGGCACTAATGTTTATATTGACATGTTCTATAGATATGTGCAATCTAATGGTCCCCAATTGTTGTACTCTATGGTACAACTCTAGGTAGGTCGGGTGCATGTCGGTATACTCGATACGTACTAGTGACATGGCAGTATAATATAGATATTTATAACGTATATTATCCTGGAATGTCACACATCTGAATCTTGGTTTTGTCTTTTGAATTTAGAAGACAACAAGACAAAAAATTTGTCAAATGGAATGCAATTTCAGCTGCCAACAATATTTGAAGAGGATACTTATTCCCCAGTTTTCCATATAGCAACCATCCTAGACAGTTTAAGTATAAAATCAGTTGTACCAGATCTGGTTACAAATTTGAGGTTTCAGTTCTTTGAGTCCCTTATTTGTAGTACCTGAATTGACTTCAGGCAGTTATCCTTTTAAATTCATGCATGTTCCTACAATTGCAGATGAGAAAGGTAGTCTAGTCATCAATGAAATAATTGGAGCCACGAATCTTACTGACAAATATAAGCAGCTTTCAGAGAGTAATTGATTGCACCTGGATTGGCATTACTCTGAAGGTGATAGCTAGAATAGTCAGCCATGTTTCAATGTCAGGAAGAATCTGACACTGCAGTGGAAGCCATTCCAACTTGTTGAATAAGAAGGACATGCTACTTTTGAGTTTGACAAGTCTGTAGTTGGATTCGAGATGACAGATCCTTGACATGGTAAAACTCTGGACAGTGAAGATTTCCTTGAGTAGCCTCTAGTTGAACCTACTGTTGAAAGTCCATTGATTGAAGCTACTTTTGATAAGTATGAGAGCTTGACCTTGAAAGGGGCAATGGAAAATGGTGGTACAGTTTTTGCTAATTTTGACATGCCTTCAGATGAAGATCATGTGAATTATGCAAATGACAAGAAATTTGTGCATAGGGAATGTGCAAAGGTCACAATATGTAAAGTGAAATTGTCGACTGCAATCCATAAAGTTTGAAATGCATTTGGACCAACGATTTGACTATAGTTGAGATGGAAAACGTATATTCTAACTATAACTATGAAGTTTGACTTGAATGCTGAGGGAGTTCTCATCTTAACCTCTTTGTCACGCAAGAAAGTGCCAAGAACAAAGAATAAGTTCCAGTTTTGACATCTTGTGCGCAACTCGAGTCTGCATACAATGAGTAGAGACATGTCATGCATTTGGTTGCTATTTCCTGGGTTCCAGAGTCTTTGCTACAAAAGGATTGTTGGAAAACTCACGCCAAACTGTCAAAATTATTAGTATTTCCTACTCTAAGAATCATAGCCAGGTGCATTTGTTACTATTATTACTATCACTAACTTTTGCACATATTTTTTTCCATATGCATTTTACCTACTAATTACCATTTAAATTCACCCACATCATGACTCTAAATGGTAGAAATCAATACAATATTGCTTGCAATTCAATTTCAATGCACATATTTTTTTTTCCATATGGATCTTGCCTACTTATCACCATTTAGATTCACCCACATCGTGACTCTAAACGATAATAATAATCAATACAACATTTCTTGCAATTCAATTTCGATCATAAACCTACGATCTCAATTTAACTATTACAAACCAAAAACCAAAATGGAAATCGGGTCGACTATATGCCCTGGCTTGCATTCTTGTTCCGCCATGTTGCATCAACCTACAACGCGAAATGGAAGTCGGGTCCTTCCATTTCGGATGACCGACTGAGCAAGTTTTCTTCTTTGGGTTTTGTTACTGGCTGAGCAAGATCTGTGTTCGAGCGGCAAGATCTGTGTTCGGTGGCTTTGAAGAAGAGCAGGTCGCAACGACTTTGAAGTCGCATGAAGAAACATGACTCTTTAGCCTTGTTCGAGATCTGTATTCGCATTTACAAGATCCTTAGCCCTGTTCTGTGTTCGATTTTTTACAAGATCTTTAGCCCTGTTTTGTGTTCGATTTACAAGATGCTCCTTAGCCCTGTTCTGTGTTCGATTTTTTACAAGATCTGTGTTCGCATGAAGAAGCAGGATTCCTTAGCCTTCTTCAGGGCAAGATCTGTGTTTCTTCAGGGCAAGATATGTGTTCGAGCCGTCTCCCCGTTTTCCATTTTGTAGGGGAAGGGAAGCAGGGGCTCCCCTTCTGTAAAATCCCAGACCCACTCCTGGCTGCCGCCGGTTGCGGTGCCCTCGCTGATTTTATGGAAGGGGAGCCCCTACTTCCCTGCCCCTATACATTGACAAAGGGATTCTTTATCTGAAGTATGCTGAAGACAAATAATTCACAAGCCATCCACCCATAAGGTATTGAGCTCAAAGACATTAGTCACAATGCACACTCGACTTATGTGGATTCAAAAGATCTCTTCGCATATAGACTTCCTTTCATATGTTGCGGTGGCGACTACTGCCGCGATAAAGTACTTGTATAATGTAAGTATAATACATCAATTATTTGATGGTTTCCATGTGCAATTGGTGGTATTATATTGTCAGTATAATATGCCAATTTGAAAAATGGTTTTCACTCGAAGCCTATCCTTGTGCATGTTACTAGGTGACATGTACCGTGATGTGGCAGTATATTATACGTATTCCTAGCATATAGTACACTGGAACGTCACATGTCCAGATCTTGGTAGGAAGGTTCCCATGGGTGCCTCAACCTGAAGAATGCAGGTTGCTGACCTAAATCCAAAGTAACCCTCACGCATTTCTGAACGTCCAGGTTTTGAACCTGGCAATCTATTTTCAGGTCAGCAATCTCATGGTTCAGCACCCTTAGACTATACCGAATTTTCTTATCACTTCTTTCTCTTCCTTGTAATGAGTGAACACAAACGAGAAGCGGCATAGGTGTATCCTAGAGCAAGCAGAGCCTCCTTTATATAGGCTTGGCTGTATTTGGTCTGTTTGATTGCCTCCGATCAGTTTGGTTATCTCAATCTGTGATCAATTCATCAGGTTGCTTCATCGAGTCACCTGAGAGGTATTCAACAGGCTTGGTTCGGGAAATTCCGGGGAAACCTTGTAACCATCCGGACAAATTTGAGATTTAGCTTGTTGCATCAAGAAATGCAGGAAAATTTCCTGCTAAATCTAGACAGTTTTCTTGGGTTTTCC
>JAANSK020247543.1:0-13602 GCA_011763485.2 Isoetes engelmannii
TCCTTTTTGGTCATTTTAACACAGTGCACGGAAAAAATGGGACTCGGATGTGTCCCACTTTTACGAAATGCGACTTATACTTGATTGTTTGTAGCATCTAAAAAGGAGGTCGTATAAGTTGGAGCCAAGTATTATTTGAAATTTAGGTTATTCCATATTGAGCAGGATGATCCGAGGTCGGTCTGGCTGTGTTGCCGGATTGATCAAGATAAAAATGAAGAAGAATTTTGAATGTAATCACTAACTGAAACGGATTGGAGTTTCGACCAAAATCGAAACTGCCTGGGTTGTCGGGAGTAATCAAACTCATTGCTACAGTGTTTCGTCCAGTACCAATTGAATAGTGTTTTTATACTATAGCAGTCTAAGGTTATTTGGTTTTTTGAAAATTCTTGATTACTTGCCTCATATTGACCATTACAAAACTTCTCTAGACAAGTTGTGTGGAATTAATATCTCACAATTTTCCTTCACTTTCTCTTCCCATTCTTTTTTTTTTTTTTAATTTTCTCCTGTAAACTGGTATAGTTATCTGGTAATGTTGACAATTGATATTTTTTTTTATTGAATCCCTTGGAAAGAAGATTATGTCTGGGGTTCTTTCAAGACATATAAAAGCTAATTAAATATTGCAATGGGAAATTGTGCTGACATACCATACTCTTAGCTAATGAAGGTTCATTTTACGTGCTAGAATCCCATTTTAGAAGAAGTACCTCTTGCCATTCTGAGGCCTATTCTGATAATGAAAGTGAATTTCATGAAATGGTGAAGTCCAGATCTCATACTTTATCCCATAATGTTTGATGGCACATGAAATATAACTCTACAAAAAATAACATGTTTATAAGAATTGATGTTTCTGGTTTCTTTATTATCAAGCTTTTCTGCCAAGTAATATGGAGAAGTCTTTAGAAATCCCAATGGCTTGTGTTTGGACGGAAAAAACTAGTGGCTTTAGATAGACCTTGAGGTCCCTGGACTTTGTTCATATGACTTTGAAAACAAACGTAAATGAATACAATATATTCCATAGGTGCAATGCGAATGCATCTATGAATTTGAATATTAGTCAAGACTTCCTTTTTGGTTGTTTTCCTATATTTTAAAGTTGGCAGCCCATTGCATTGTAGGATGTCAATAGGAGGAGCACTGGCAGCTATTTTAACTTTGCTTGGTGAAACTTCATGTGGTTTGTGGGAGGATCTTTCCTAGGGAGGATCTTTCAAGTGTAAATGCAATAGTGATATTGTAAAAAAATCTTCCTTTATTCAATCTACATTGTTTGGTTTAGTTAAAGTATATGGTAAGACCAGGTTGGCCAACAATAATCTATAGCCATTGAATTGATTGATAAGTTTTTTTTAGCAGGCTTGCCTAACCCGAGGTGCCCATTTTGCTGCAACTCTAAGATGTCCATGAGAATAGCCACATCAGCAAAATTTAACAAGAGCCATTAGATCTGTTAATTTTAAATCCAATGGTGCTAAAAAATAGATACTCCCTGGAAATTACTTCCCCCCTTCTTTCGTTGGGCCATGGCTATGGTGAAGCGTTCTTCTTTTTGCAGAGATTTGAAGAAGGAGCTTTCTAAAGTGCTTCTTTATAAGTGGACTCCTATTTCATCATCAATATTTAGTTTGCAAACTTTGTTTATCAGTCTTACATTCTTGGGTTAAATGCACATCAAATGCGCACACAGCAACAGATTAGAGGTAATTTACCATTTATCTAGGTCGACTGATGGTCCGTTGTATTTCTTTGATGCCTCATTTTCTCTATGCTTTGTAGCCATACCATTTTGACATCTTTCTTGGCCTCTGCCAGATGAACACATGTTTCTTTGGATGACCACTATCAAGCACAAGTTATATACAAATATGTTGTCTTTTGTGTCAATTGCCTCTATCTCTTTGAAGTGCTTGCAGCAGGAACCTGAAAACTAGGCTATTGTTCTTTATGAAGCTTTTGAGACATATATGAAGGACTTTGTGGCTCTGAGTCTGTATAGAACAATGACTGAACCCGATGTGGTGTCTTGGAATTGCATGATATCTAGTTACTCTACTTGGGCCATTGCAGAGAGGCACTTTGATTATTCCAAAGTATGAGATTAGAAGGGCCTTCTTCAGATATTATTACTTGTGTCAATTGCCATCTGCTTCTTCTAACCTACTGGACATGTGTTATGGTAAGTTCATTCATGTTCTTATCTTGCATTATGCCTTTGAATCCAGTTTTCATGTAAAGAGTTCTCTAATTAACATACGAAAAATTTTTTTTTTTTTTTTTTTTTTTTTTTGTTGCTTTTGCCTAACAAATCCTAGATTTCTAGCCTATCAGGTGATAGGCTATGTCATGCCACCTCATTTAAAACCGATATGATCCGTTAGATCTCTATAATTTCCAATCGGTTCTAGAAATTAAAAAAAATAAAAAATAAAAAAAAATCCAGGTATCCTTCTCCTTGGGCTGCATTCTTTTTACGGCTTCCTCCGTCTTCACAGCGTCAGCCTTCAAACATGGGCCTTTTCCCTTCGTTCGCTTTGCAGCATGCATCAGACCGTTCTACATAAGAATTCAAGTGTTGCATGTGAAGCCGCTTTTTCAACAGGAACTATTGTTTCTATGACTATTGATTTTGGTTCAACATCACTTTTCATAAGCATTGGTTGAAGAATTAATTACCGTCCACTTCAAGTTGAGATAACGTGTGTTTCTTAGTGATGCCTCTTAGATGAAAAGTGTTAAACTTTTTTGGCTTGAATGAAAAGTGTTGAACTTTTCACTCTTATTTGATGGCACAACTCATAAGTCCAAGGTTTTGGAGATCTCATGTATGCGAGAATGATGGTGTAAGGCAGGTGCTAAAATAGCATTGTCAAAAGAATATGTTGTACACTATTCTTTATGGTATAACAAAGATGCAAATTGAAGTGACTATCCAGACACATACACGTCGACAAGTGGTGGTTGCTTTTCTTGCAAAAATTTGTGGTGTCTTGGATGAGTAAGAAGCAAACGGTGTGTTTTACGTTTTCACTCTTCAAGCAGAATATGTTGCTACAGTTTTTTGGTGAGTCATGAGGTTGTTTGTTAGAGTACCTAACCCAAGTTCCAGATGGAATGGCTATACATGCTCATGTGTGACAATCTAAATGCGATTGCAATGTTAAAGGACAATGTTTTGCATCATAAATCCAAGCATATTGAGTTGTATTATCATTATATATGTTTAGCTTGAAGTTTCAAAGCGTGTACTTTGATTGGAATATTGTCGAACTACGGTTATGCTTGCCGATATCTTTTCACTAGGAGAAAAGCAACATCAAGACAATGTTCGAGCTCTTGGTGTTCTTGATATTAGAAAATTGTAGCGCTGGTGGGGTGTTAGCTCCAAGCATATGCATTTGATAATGAACATAAAGCTTATCATTCCTTCAATTCCACGTGGGGAATGAAGATTGGTCTGTTGGTGACCGGAAAAGACAGTAACATGAGACCCTGGCGTTCCATTGGTGCAATCCAAGAAAAACCATGATAACGACCGGTCCGCCAGCTCCATTCCAGATTACCCGCAACGACATGCCCAATACCGTCTAGTAATGCATCAACTTGACAGTTGCCGTGACACCTGCAAGAGATGCACTCTTTCAACTGCATAAAGTTTTGCTCATTCTCCTCCAGCACCTGCCCTGTCTTGATCATGGCATCTTGCAAGGGTAACCCATCCTCAGTGGCAACCGTGCAAATTATGTTGTGGAAGTCCTTGTTGATGTACTCAGCGCGAAAGGATAGCACATCGTTGGAAATTATCATGCTAGTTGCAGCAACATCAACAAACTGGATCATGTCAGGATCTCCAAACATGTTCAAATCCAGCCCTAAAGCATACTCTACCAAATGGATAAGTGGCTTAAACAATACTCTCCTTTGGGCAAGGAGCTCATCCACACTAGGTATTTTGCCATGCTCGCGCAAATTGTTTTGGGATGAGTGAGATGCAAACATAGAGAGAATATCATTGGTGAATGTGGCTGATTGTGTTGGTGTCATATCCTTCACAAGTCCACTCCAAACTTCCTGGAAAACATATAGCAGATTCCTATCCCGGAGTGGCACATTTTCCACTGCTAAGCATTTGTTATTGATGACATCCAGGTACTTTTGCAAAAGGCTATTAGTGCTGCTTGAACTTGCACCATGGAGTTCCATGTTATCCAAATCAGAGTCCACCATGCAAAACCAAGACACAAAAGGAGTTAAGAGGCGTAGCCTACTTTCCAAAGCATTTGGGTAAAGCATACAACAAAACATAACCAAGTTTTGTTCCAGAATCCACCTCCTTTCCTCCTCACTCTTTGGGTTCATGACTTCGAGCATCCAAGCGTCAAATCTTGGTCGAATATGCTCGTGTGCCTGGTGGATATTCCATGGAGAGACACAAGAAAGCTTGGGAATGTAGATTTGCTTCAGATCCTGCCGAACTGGTTGCAGATACAACACAATATCTACTACTGCTTGAGACATGGAATGAAGATGGAATAATGTAGCACGAAAGAAATTTAAGCAGAGAAGCCATAATAGTTTCTTTCTTGATTTGTTTGTTTGACAGGCTTCTGCTGATTCTTTCCTCTGTGCTTCTACCACTCTTTGATGGTCCCAAAATCCTTAACCTTAACCTTGGCTGATGACATCACAAAGCATTAGCAGCTAATTGATCCCTGTTTCAGATCATTTGGCTGTGAATTTAAAACACATTTTCCTTACCGATCTTTTGCTGATCTTTTACACATTTTCCTTAGGGATATATTATGCAGTGCTGCTTCCTGCCTGGCTCTGTGATCCGGACTACAATGTGATGAAGCAGAGGATCACTACAATGTGCTGAAGCAGAGTAGATTGCTTTGATTTTTTCTGCTTCAAACAGAAAGTGAAGCATTTTTAGACAGATCAGAGGGGAAGAAAATTTAAGAACCAGTTTTGAACATACCAGGTTTAGGTTATACTCGCAAATAGCGAATATGGCAAGTTCCACGAGGGATCTCCTATTGAAATCCAAACGCTCCCACTGCGAAGCAGAGACTGATCTTAGAATGGCGAACGATTCTTCATGAGTGGAAGGGATTTTTCATGAACAGTGATGGCGAGTCGGAGTGTACGAGGAATTCTAGGCCTCACAAAATCTAGATATTATCTTAGGGCCAGATTCCACTTGCAGTAGTGGTAGTTTCTGCAAATCACTGCAATTCCTTAAACCTCCAGCCGTCTTTTATCATCTACGATCGATTACATTAAGCAGCAGCAGCCAGATTCAAAGAAATGGGTCGCGAAGATCTGACCGTGGGCTGCAGAATACGAAGGAGTGGCTTTAAATCCGAAGCTGGTAGTTTAAAATTGTCCTAGTGTTGCAATTAGACTCCAGCGTTTTGCAATTTTGCAGCGGTATTTGCAGACCCGAGTGTTTGGCTCAACAATGAAGCGCTAGTATGAGATCCTGATTGGTTTATTATTAGCTGGCAGAGTCAAGTGGAATTGTGCCCTTATATTATTAGCATCTTTATTTTAGCAGGGTTACTTAAACCGAGGTGCACCCTTTCCTCAAATTCTAGCCATGTGTCATGCCACGCCGACAATATTTAATATAGTCCCTTAGATACGCTTCTTTTCCAATCCACGGCTAAGAAATTTTGGTGAACTCCTGAAAATTCTTTGGCCTATTCCATCGGGTCATCTTCTACCCTGCTCTCTCTTGTCTCTTGCTTCCGATTACCAATGAATGCCCAACGGAAGGTTGGAATACTTCAAAATAAAGTCCTTTGAATAAGGATACTATATATAGGTAGTTCAAGAACACAACAAAATTTCATGGTGCTCTGTATCTAGGCATTGCAATTGTACATGGAATTAATATCTTCTTATCTGCACTGAAGAGTTATGCTGAGCGCATACCCTTAGGGCGGTCTTGCTGGCAATACTTGTTGGTATGTAGCTTTCAATGACTTGGTCCTTCAACTTGCCAACGAAAAGGAAGGTAGCACCAAAGTAGAGCTCCAACTTCATGCTTTTGCCAAAGCCTGCATGCTTTCGTTTTTTTTTTTTGTTCTATATCTGCCCAGATGCGGCACGCCTCTGGACGCTGCCCAGAGGCGTGACGTTAAAATGTTTATCTTATCTTATCTTATCTTATCTATATGCTGCATTAGTTGCAATTAAGATAGGTTATCGTGCCTAAATTTAAGGTATATCATTTTACAATTTTACTTCATCTCATTGCATATTAAATCTGCACACATCGAAACATGAGTTTTTGATAGTCAAATCCCCTTTTTGCACCAGCTAAGAAGTAAACATTCATATGGGAAGATGCTTTCGTGCTGTGCATCCAGGTGAACCGGAGGATTATATCAGCAAAATGGTATCTGAAGTTCTGAACTAAGTCCAGATATGGACATCTTTTCTGAATACCTATATTTTTTATGGTGATATGGAGTCAGTACATATTTTTCTTGTTCTCATTTCAGGTGAAAGTTTCCCACCGTTGAAGCTTACAGATGATGTTTTCTAGTCGCATTCCTGTCAATGATCCATAACAAGTTTTTTAATTGGTAAGTAGACAAAACATTGTGCTTTGTTAATCTTTATTACAGTAGTAGCACGCCACGTTGTAGGAATGATATGAACTATGTAATTAGCTTACTATGAGATATGCTCAAGCTTCTTCATGCGAATCCTCGAGCTTTGGATTTTACCAGGTGTCATATATACAAGATAAACCAGAATAGCTGTCTTGAACTGGCCACATGAGAGATGCGCTCATAGTTAATGATGAGTAGCTATCAACAGACCAATTCAGTGATGTAGTTAACCACGTGAATGTCGTAGTCTAAATTTCATCTCATCTTACTATGTTATGTCTAACAACGAGCTGGCTGGGTAAATCCTGCATAGTCCTCGAGATTTACGGATTTTTCAGCTACACAGTCAGCGTCAACGGAGTTGCTGGTATTGTTTTTGACTTGGGAACAGGGAGGTTGATTAGAAAACAAATGAAATGAAGTAAGCTATTGATGCGGATCTAACAGCTCATGAAGCAATACAAGAAGTGGGATACCAAAAAGGATATGCACCTTGTGCGGCTAAAAGTAAGATCCTCCAACAGATACTGTCGCCACTTGAAGCTTCCATGCGGTCAGTCCAATCCAGACGAAAATGAAGGCCTTACTTGAATGCCTTTCGTCTGTACAACTATACACTAGCAGTTACGCAAAATAACTGCTTGTTCTTAACTTGTATGAATTGTTTACGTTGTGTTGACATCTGATTGAAACGGTTTTATATTACTTACGGTCAATGATTTTTAAATTGACGTGCTCTAATTCGACAATGCCCAAAGCAAGGTAGTCTCGCTTGGTTGCTCCTTTTGCTGATGTTGTTTGACATCCGCTTGAGCTGGCAGGCTGCAAGATCAGAATGGTCTTCCCTTCGGATTTTATGCGCTCCTGCATGTTGAAATCAATGAAGATGTCGAGGTCCTCCTGCTGGTGTGAGCTCGTGGATATGGTAGCTAAGTGCTTGGCACTCGTGACCATTCTTGATGTCGTTGATCCACAATTATTCTTCCCTTTGATGAAGATGGATGATAGGCTAGGGATGCCCTGCACTTTCGTTTTGTTTGTAGCGGTGTCTGCCCTTCGGCTTCCCTCTCTTGGATCTCGCCCTCAACTTGTAGGAATCATATCTTGTTGATTTTCATTTTGTAGGAAAATTGCATGTTTATTTTCTTTTAGGAAAGTGTACGTTGGAACAAATTTGAGACATGTTAATTCGTGAGGTGTAGGAAATTTCCTATGACACGTAAAATATTTGCCGAACCGACCAAGGCTCCATGTGGCATGTATAGCCATTGAGATTCATACATGGCAAGCATTAAAATTCTTAAGAAGGGGTTCACCTCCCCGTGAGAGCCCATTACGTCTGATAAATGGGCGAGCCCGGAGGGGCGAGCCCATTTATCTGACATAATGGGCGAGCAGGGGGAGGTAAACCCCTTTAACCGGCAGCCCCAGCTTCGACACCCACAGCTCTGTTTATCATCCACCGTAGCAAGATTATCATCCTCCACAGCAAGATTATCATCAACCAGAGCTAGATTATCAGCTCCCAGCCTGATTATCTCCATCCGAACCTAAATTCAGGGCTGATCATTGAGGCTCAGCATGTTTCTTACTAAGCAGTGGCCTGTTACGGCCTCTCACAAGTCTGCAACGGACGATCCAGATCATCTGGATCAACAAAGCTGCCGGTTAAGGGCACAAACCCCCTCAAAAAAAAAAAAAAAAAAGATTCCAGAACCTCCAAACTTGCCAATCATCCTCCATCAATAAACCCTAGACACGTACCACTCACTGCACAAAGCAAAGGGAAAACAATTGTGAAATGAAAAGAACTCAACAACTTTTCAAAAAGTAAATAGCCTATACAGCCCCAAAAACTTTTGAAATAATAAGTGCAGTTGGGGAACGTGAATAATTTGTTAAGGCCGGACTCGTGAATTTCGTAGCCAAAGCCGGACTTATACACACCACGGGATAATGATCTAAAATATATATACAGGGTGGTGGTTCACGGGTGCGGGGATCACAGAAGCCGAAGAGTCAAGGAAGAATATTGATGGCAGATGAGACTAGGAAGAAGCGAGCTGCCTGATACTGATGGGTTCAGTGTAGCGTGCTCTGCCATCCCACAAATATGCTGCAGCGAGCCTGTTGAATGCATCAGTGGTGTGAACCACATCCCAATACACATATTCTGACGGATTTGAGCAGTATCCGTCCCCCTCGTTGCACCATCCTTTGGCCACATATGACAGATCCGGCGTGTCGTTTCCTGTGTAATTTGAGCTCTCAAACTCTGGGCAACATGGATGCCAAGCATCTCGAAATCCTGAAAAAAATTCCGCTCTGTTTTAATGACCGTAATAAATAACTCAGCTTTCATCATAAATGATCTTGTTAGCTGCTGAAATCTGAGAGATGTATCAGTAAAAATTAATGCATCAGCTTAAATTCTAAACAGTCCACGTGATCTAAACCTTTAAAACCATGAAAACAAGGGTCGAAATTAAAAATTAGAAATTAGGCTAGCTAACAAGTTTACCTGCAAATGTTAGCAAATTAGGCTAGCTAACAAGTTTAACTGCAAAAGTTAGCCTCAACCGGATTTTATATCAATCATATACAAACTTATTAGAATTTACATTAAAACCCACGTTTTTTTACCAGATCTTGTGCCTGCGCCTACACATCTAAATAGAATTTTTTCAATTTTAACAGGATTTTTAAAGGTCGAAACCCCCCAAATTCGAACCCTGCATGAAAATACATGAACCTTGAAAACGCATGAAAATTACAGCCCACATTATAAAAAAAAACTCTTAAGCGGTAGCTAACCTTAAAGAAACCCACATGAAAAACCCTGTTTACACACGAAGAATGCATATGATCCTAAAACCTTTAAACCCTTGATAAAAGCAGATTACTACTTACTTACCAAAAGTCCCAGGGTCTTTTACTACGTCTTGCATCAGCCTGAACAGATTTGCATACACAATCTTAACCCCAGAAAATGATGTCCTTAGATTTGCCATAGTTTGTTTGAGCTGAGCATTGTAAATCCTAGAAACACCCTGTTTATCTCCAGCACATTTCTTTCTGATTTGATTCTCTGGAATGCATCCCACTGAACTGAGGCTTGTAATCACAAATTTTCTAGCTCCAAAATGGTACAGCCTCTGCAGACAAAAAAGAAACATAATAAATTCAAAAAGTGCTCCATTTGATGCAATAATTAATTGGTTTTGGAGGCCTGTTCTTAGTACTTACAGTGATTTGTTCCTGGAAAGAGCCGATTAACTGATCCTGAAATGCGTTGGGTAATGTTGAAACGCCTGGATGCTGACGCAGATAATTATTCACATCATTATTCCCTTCCGTTATGTAAAAGATTGCTTTGGATATTATGCTTGAGCTTGCAGCATTACCAATCTGTGTCCCTAACTTTTGTTTGTATTCTTGGAATGCTGAAACCTGATCTGCAAAAGAAAGATGCTGCCCCTGCAAAAAAAAAAAACCATGTTTAAAATCTAACAGGAAGGAAAAAGTAAGAAAAAATCATACATGCAGACATGCATAACTTGAAACAGAGTAAACAAAAAAGGGAATTAAATGGAAAAATGCACCTACAAATCCAGTCTCTTCCTGAATCCCTGAACCTGCAGATCCAAAATTAGCACCATGTTGTGCTATTCTTGATGCTCCCAGATATGGAGGTGCAAATTCTAACCCCAGCAGATTGGCTACAAACATAAAAAAAAAAAAAAATCATGTTTCCACATCAAATAACATGTTAATCTGCAGATTTGAGACGAAATATTTTAGACAGAACATGTAAATGGCTTGCCTATGTAGTCGCAGACCAATCTGCCATCGGAAAATCTTCCGGTTGCAATGTGGCCATCAAAATCTGCTCCATAAGGTAAATGGTTGGCCTTTGCTGTGGTATTGAGGTTGTTATTATTTCCAGCATCTACAAGAGAATCGCCAAAGATAAACAATGCTGGAGTTGTGGATGATGCTGTATAACATAATGTTTTGATTAAGAGAGCGATGAACAAATGCTTAGAAGAAGCCATGGAATCGAAGATGAAGAAGAACAAAAAAAGAAGGCATAGAAGTGATGGATGTCTGCTGGACTGACATAAACCGTGCTCCTCTGTTGCATCCACATGCATTTGGAATGAACATATCACCATGTCATCAAGCTGGCGTGTCATTTCTTCTACATTTTTTCTTATTTTCTTTTTTTCCCATCAATTCAATTCAATTCTATAATCATGCAATTCTTACAATTGCACAATGAGAATCTATTAGCCTCGAGTTGGTCTTGTATACTTCTACTACTTGGGTTCCAACCTTGAATGCCTACTTATCTCTCTTCACCTTGGTCGTGGCTAGATCGACCGGTGTTCTTGGTAGGGGGTTCCTTACGGTGCGACACACCCCCACAATGAGACTTGCACTCACCCACGTCTCCACCCAGCTGTAGTCACTGGGATTTGAACAGATCGTTCGAATTCATGTCAAACAATCCGATGCCATGGATGTCAGTTAGAAAAGTGCCACAAAATATTGGATCTTCGTCTCTGACATTATGGAACGTACATCGCCTTGCCATTCCTGCTTGCACAGAACGATTTAGAAAAGCTCCCAGTATTAGTACTGGGTTCCCAGTTTTCTGTATCATTGTGTGCAAGTAGAAATTGTATCCTCACACCAATTCCACATACAAAACTGCAAAAACCCTACCAAAACACAATCCAGCTAAAATATCTAGTCCTGCCATATTTTAAAATAAGCTTCAATAGATATCCTCAAACCTGGTTTGATGTGGTAAAATCACATTTTCACTTCCACTTAGATGAAGTGTGTATTGCTGAGAGAAATGAGAATATTTAGAGGCTCGATGAACATGACCATAGGCTTCATGATGCTAGAGTCTTGCACAAGTTTTCAAAAGTCTATTTGCGTTATTGATGTTGCATATGGATGTTTGTAAACTGTTTTATGTGGAGTGGAGTGGGAGTGAAGAGTCTCATACATTCTGGACTTTTATTGACAAAACTACCACCTATCATGGGTGTTTGTGTGGAAGTCAATAGTGCAGTTTGTAATTTTGTGTTGTCGAGGAGCTTCCAAGTCCATATATTATTCATATAAAAATAGAAAGAAAAATGGCATCCATATGCATTGTTCGAGGTTTATTTCAATAAATTTTAAAAACCATAAAATTTTGAAGGACGTCAAACTTAATACATGATATAATGCAGAAACAGCAATGAAAACCTACAGTAGACAAACTGGTCAAGCTGAGCAGAGCCACCCGTCTAAGCATGAAAATATAACACAAGCCATACTACGTCCTTCTCAATAAAGAAGATTATTATCCATATCTTCAATAGAGAAGCTAACCAGGTCAAAATTCCACATCCATAAAATCATCAACAACAACTGGATCTGCCCTCTGGCTTTTCAATGCCATTGGATCAAGTAGAGGGACTAATGGAACAATGGTATTAGATACTGGATCTACAAAGTAACACAGAGCATGCTTGAGGAGCTAAATTATTCTTGCGAAGTGCAACCTTTTTCATGCGGAGAGAAGACCATCCTTCTTCAATTAACTCCTGTTTGCAAGCAATGTTTTGAAGACGAGAAAGTTGCCCCTCACTAAAAGAGTTTGGAGACAAAAAACTGAGAGGAAGATGAATTAGATGGTGGTATCAACACAAGAGGAAGATACAATAGCTAGTGTAGACGAGACGAAAAAGATAATACAACAAGATATGTAATTAAAATAGATGGTATGTGACATGGGGTAGAAACAATTTACGAGATGAAGAAAGATCTATAAGTAGCAAAATGTCTCAACATTGGGAAACATCTTAGGAGTGGGAATTATGTTGCCAAGTGCCGATGGCTCTAATAGTAGGCATTGGGTTGGGAGTATGACACCAATAAAGATAGATTGTATTTTTTGCGTCATACCACGGAGGACTTAGTAGAACATTCTATAGAGGATGGCACATACCACTAAGAGGGAGATATCATGAACATAGAGCCGAGTTTTTTTTTTCTTTTTCTTTTACCTTTTGTGAAGGACAGAAAAATTCTATCAATCAAAGGGAAACATTACAAGATGTACAAATCTCATTTAGCTGTGTAAGCACAAGAAAACGCTCTTGAAACACGAGCCTATAACATTATGTACTTACTCCAGCATAGGAGATTAATGATAAGAATTAATTTGAAGATACTGAATCCAAATTTGGTCTATCACTTCTTGCTCGAGGGTGGAAGACTTATAGGCCATCAGTACCTTAGCCTGGGCTACAGAAATAACACTATGCACAGAGAACAAGGTAACCTAGCAAATGCACTAATACCTGTGATGCGATTGCAGATTCCTTTTTTATTCACACGTAAATTTGGCATTTTTGACCAATTTTTAGAAACGAAAGGCCACCAAAAAAAAAGAAAGAAGTAAGCATCCAAAAAATACACATTTAAAAGAGGAGGATCCTTTTTGCTTAAATTCATACTTAAAAAGAGTACTTTTTGAAATTATTAAAATGCAAGGGAAAAGAAAAATGCCTATGCGCGCATGGACACAACATAATAACTCAGCTAATTTTGCACATAAAATGGTGGACACATAATATAAAGAGTTATCTTGAGCAAACACATTTTTTAAATATCAAGGGGTACTTCCTTAGCAGGAATTTCTTCCTCCTTATCAGAATCACTTGGAGGCTTCGGGTTCAGATCAGGATTTTCTTCCTCGAAATCTAAAGCTTCCTTCTCCTCTAGAGGCTTTTCAGTATCATCGACGGGACCAACTCAACATTATCAGCAGCATCATTGGTGTTCCCGTGAGAGAAAGTATAGGCTCTGAACTTGAGAAAGCCGGAAATCCGTATTTTTCACCCGGGATGTGGTTATTCCGGCCGCGCGCAGTTCGAAGCCCAGAACCCAACTGTTTTGC
>JAANSK020247554.1:0-13601 GCA_011763485.2 Isoetes engelmannii
GACGTTGACCTTTTGACCACCCATGTGACCTAACGTCCACATAGGGTAATGTCCACATAGGGTTAACAATGTTGTTCTTTTAGAGGGGAGTTGTCCACATAGTGGTAACATGTGGTCGTTGCCTGAAGAAGAGGAAGAGGTCGCCGGCGCCGTCCAGATCCCAAAATTAGAACCGCTTAGGATGCTGCCCATTTTGCCAGGTCATTGCTGCTGGTTGCCCCCCTTGTTGTGGATGCTACCAAACATTTACCACTAATTCCTGTTTTAAGTCCCATACCTTTTGTTGCCTGCGATAAAGGTTTACTATTAATTTCGGGCCTTACCTTTATCTGGCTGTCTTGATCCACGTGTTGGCTAGAATATTATTATCGCTAAATCTTTTTCCTTTGATCAGCAAGCCACTTCCCAAGCGCCACCCTTATCATTGTCACAGGGATTTATTAGGTGGGCTGATCCTAGTCTATACTTTAAACAGATGTGAGCAAATCGGTATCTCGACTTTTTATGTTGATGATACCATTGTTACAGGAGATGCAGATCATTTGATCTCTCAAATCAAGCGTAGCATGAATTCTAACTTTGGGGTTACAGATCTAGGTCTACTGTATTTTTGTTTAGTAGTTGAAATTAAGCAGCATACTATTATGCGAATCACTCAGAGCAAGTTTATTCATGATTTACTTGCTAGTTTTTTCATGCAAGATTGCAAGGCCGCTGTCACATCACATCTTATGAGTCAGGTTCAAGCTTGTCTTAGATTCAACTGGCCTTGTGATTGTAAAGTAGAATAGTGATTCAACCATACAATAGTTGTCTTACAATCACAAGGCCAGACATCATGTTTGCTGTTGGCCAGGTAAGCAGATGCATGCAAAATCATACAAAGTCACACTTACGTTGCCAAGCAGCCAAAAGAAATTTTATTTCAAGGGTACTATGACTGAAGGCTTGATTATAAGCAGCAAGGTCATTCTACACTTCTCATTTATAAAGATGCTGATCAATGCAGGAAATGATCCTGATCTTCAAAAGTACGGGCTATGTTTCCTTTTTCGGTTTTAACCTCTGATTACTTGGGTACCACGGAAGCAAACTACTATTATTCTTAGCAGAACGGAAGCTTTGCACTGTCACACAGGAAATGCTCTGGTTTTTGCATTTGTTTCAGCATCTTCAGCAACCTATTAAGTCAACAAAAGTATTGGTTGATAACAAAGGTGCTATTTCCTTGGTCAAAGATTATAGATACCAAGCATATGGACTTGAAGAATGTTTTGTTCTTGAGCAATTGCAGCTGTCTGTATTAAATACTGTGAAATCAAGAACCGTCTTGGAGATGGCATGACCAGGCCAATCATAGGCTCTCTGTAGAATCTTCTAGTGTTCAGTCAGTTTTTTCTTAATGACAAAGAAGAACCATACGTGGTTCGTTACTCCACCAGGTCTGTTCAAATGTCACAAACTCAGCACCAGATCTTGGCCACCATATCTGACCAATCTACCCTAGGTCACAAAAAACGTTTTCATGATTTTTATTTTTGACCTTTGAAAACGTGGAAAAAACGTTTTTTTGAGGGCCAAGAATAGAAAACGTAAAAAAAACGCTGCCGGAATTTCTTACCGGAAAAAGACATGATATTCCATTCCATAGAAATTTAAGACAAGTCTGATACATTGTGACAGGAGCTTTGTTACAAGCTTTGAAACAGAAACTCAAAGAACTTACATAGAAACAGAAATTTCAAAGAACTTTCGTACTTAGACATAGAATCTCTTCTATGACATTCTCTCTCACAGAACTAGAGTGTGAGAAACAACTTCACAATCCTCTTCAGGGAACTTCTGCCTCTGTAACCTCTTGGGAATCTTCAATTTCTATTGCCAGCTTCTTCCCAATCAATCAAGGTCTTATCATCTGCTGGTAACTCCAATTGTCTTCTTTTAATCAGCCTTAAATTAGTGCGCACAAAGACAAGATCATTCAGCCTTGATGCAGTCAGCTGATTTCTCTTTTTGTTATGACGGATGTCAAATATACCCCAAGAACGTTCATATGCAGATGCACTACATACCTGGCTCAGAATGCGGATTGCCCCATGTTGAAGATTTGGAGTTGATGCACCATAGCACTTCCACCATTTTGCTGCAGCAACCTTATCCCTATCATCTCTAGCTGCTGCCAAAGAAAACAACCCTTTATCTGCCAGCGAACTTGAGCTTGCTTCTCCTCATCTCGTATCATCCTTTCCATGCATTTATAGAAATGCTCCATGAGTTCTGAATCTCTTTCATGGCCTTGCCCATGAAACTTTGGATTCAATATGCATGCTGTAGCATAGATTGGGCGGTGAAGAAACTCCCACCTTTCATCAACACATTGCCAAAAAAGTCGAACAGTCTCACATCCATCTTGAAGGTCTTTGCTTTCTTGCACATCTCCTCCTTAGCACGATTCAAGGCTCATACACCTCACCTACACATGGTTCTTCACCATCTACAAGACGCAGCACCTTAAGAAGTGGATTTGTAACTTTTAGGTCATGAATAAATTGTTCCAGAAGCCCTCACTATCACTGTCTGTAATGTACCTGCAAATAATGGCTTCAGATTCTCTTATTTGACGCTTCTGCTGAGAGATCCAGCTTTCTCACTCATTACTTATTACAGTTTGCTTTAGTGCAGATTTTGCACATAGAACACTCCTCATGGACTGTAGCAAAACGTGTATCAGCAGGCTTTGACAACTCATTGCACTTATTCACCTTGCAATAAGTGCGGAACAAAGCAAGAAGCATGCCATGATTCTTGACAAAAGTGATAATGTCTCTTGACTGCTGCACAGTTGCCTTTACTATTAGGATTTTCCCAATGTCATGAAGCATCAGATTCATGCAATGAGCAGCACATGGGGTCCAGCAAATGCTAGGATATTTGGCCGTGATAATGTCTCCTCTTGCCTTGCAATTTGCAGCATTATCAGTGATCACTTGGACAACATTCTCTGGTCCGAATTGCCTCAATGACAGAATCAAGCAATTGAGCTATGTAAGCTTCTGTCTTTTCTTTGCCCGAGGTGTCTTTGGAAGAATGAAAAACTGTACCTGCAGAACTGCAAACAAGAATGTTGATCAAAGGCCTTCCTTTTTTGTCAGTCCATCCATCACTCGCAATTGAACAACCAACACGTTCCCAATTCCTCCTTACATCCACTAACTCAGCATCCACACCATACCTTTCATTAGCGAGGAGATTAGTTCTCAAAGATTCTGAACTTGGGGCTTTATAACTGACCCCATATTTGCCAATAGCAGACACCATTTCAGAAAAGAAAGGAGACCTAGCTTTATTGAATGGGATGCCTTCAACATAGAAGAACTTTGCAACTGCTTTATCCACCATCACGTTCTCACTTTTACAGAATAAAGCTTTGATGGTATTGGTTTGAGGCAATGCTAGAGAGCTGCAACCAGCTTGAGAATTGCAACTCATTGAAGAAATCTGGGCAATAGAGGCTGCATGCATTTTCTTCTTGTACTTTTTAATGGACTTGCTATTCACTTCAACTTGCAAGCTCTTCAATTTCTCCTTCAATGCCTTTGCATGCAACACACCAGAGTCTGAATTCCCAAGATGGCCCCTCAATCGGGTGAGTGAGCCCTGGAATTCTTGACCACATTCCTTGCATTTCACATGGAATACTTTATGAGACTTCTCTTTTTACAACCTCAAAATGCTGCCATTCAATTGCACTGCTTTTAACCATGGCGTTAAGATGCAAAGGCAGCAAGACGAACTCTGAGCAAAAGGAAAAAGAACTGGCTGAGAACTGGGCGGCTTATATTTGTTGATTCCTGCCATGAATCGCTTGCAGTTCAGAGTTTGTGGATGTAGATGCTTCCTGTTACACCCGTCCATCCAAATCGCGCCAGAACTCTGTTGAGATTGTGGGTAGTGGAGAGAAGAAAACCTAATGGGCCAAAAAGGGCACAAAGAATTGTCCATTTTAATCTAATCCAGAGCCTGAACTATGACTATTCTGTCACGAATGCTCAAAATCTTCAAATCCTAAGATTTTGCCATGGCAAAACTGTCTAAATAGCTGAAAATCCAATATATAATAATTCCTCATCAAGATCTTGAGAATTCTATCAGAAACTAAGCCAATGATGGGTGACTATGGCTTACATGTCTGCAACAGACTTGCAAGCATGCAGCGTGCCAGAACAGCATGCCCAGTCATCATAACAGTGGAATATGATAATATTGTAAACAATATGCTGATTATAAGTAGCAGATTTATCCATCAGCTTGGGATGTGACTGTGGCCCTACAAAAAGCATTTGATGCTATTGCAAAGGATGGATCCTTCATTTAAGAGAAGATTCTATAGATCTCCTTTCCATTCCAGCTTTGGCTGTCAAGGGATATAAAGAATATAACATGGCACAAATTATTTAGTGTTCACTAATGTCAAAATGGTGTCCACAGGGGGTCCTATGTGTTTCACTCCATGCAAGTACAGAACTACTTAGGATAAACACGTGGGAGCACAGTGGATTCTTTCACTTAGTATACCAGCAAGGGGTATAATCCATGGCAGCTGGGCAATATGGCTCATGATCATGGTATATCTTTTTGGAATAGAATCAAGAAGTGGTATACTCCATTTTATCTGGCTGATATATGGGACACTTGGAAGTAGGACAACAAGAGGTTATAGAATCTTGGGTTTAGGATGGGAATTGACAAGATTACAGCAGAACGAAGGGAGTGAAGGGTAATTTGCTTTCATTTGTTCTCTTTGCAGTTACCTTTGCTGTCTTCTGCATTCCTCTAAATCTAACCCCATATCAGATCATCCGACTCCATCTCTCATTCAACTAACCTTCATCACTTAAAGAAAGAGATGTGTTTATTTTGGCTGATTGGAAATTCGTTGCTCAGAAAAGTAGATTGCAGCTGCATACTTTTTGATTCTCCTTTGAACAACTTGAAAACATGTTTCTTAACTTGAGAACCAAGGTTAAGGTTGATCATTTTTTTCTTTCTCCTACAGGACTTGCAGCCCCAGCAATAGCAGCAGGTCTTTCTGCCATGGCGCCAGCAATAGGTACAATAATTCCTGGATTTGCTGCAGCAGCAGCAGCGACAGGAACGGCGGCTGGGTCTGTCGCTGTTGCAGCATCATTCGGAGGTATGGTATATTCCAAGGAGCATTGCTTCTCAATAACTTGTTGTGCATTGTCCTAGATTAAGCTGTCTTTGTTAGTACCAGACTTTGAGTTACTTTTAATGGTAATTTTGGGTTCCACAGTTGCTGGAGCAAGCCTTACAGGATCAAAAATGGCTAGAAGGATAGGTGGCATTGATGAATTTGGTTTTGAGGAAATTGGAGACAATCATCATCAAGGGGTAAGTACATAGGATCAATTTGTTGACAAATAGAATCTTCAGGTGCTAGATTTCAAGGACAGGTTCTATGCTGTCTCCCTTGCCAGTAAAGTGGTGATGGATCATCTTCAAGCATTCCCTTTCCAGATATTACCATTACAACAACTGCGGTGGGCTCCCTACCACGAGCTACTGGCCCCTGATGAGCACTTGACACTCCTCTTTTTTCATGTGTGCTCAGTACATGTACTCCTGTAGCCGTAATGGTCACACCGATCCACTCCAGCCTTCTCACAATGGCAACCCAGTACTGTATTAACCAAGCATGTTCATTCTCACCCCCACAGCACCGGCTGATATCTGCTGAGCATGGCTCCCAATACAAGAATCTTATTTCTTGAGAAATGGACCACACTAGAACTGCACGAGTGTTGGGAACTTGTTAAAAAGGAGAAGCGCCAAATAGGATTTGTATTAGTAGTAGAAAATATAAGGTCGAACGAATCGTATCAAGTAATGACTTTTATAGTCATTATTGATGATGTGGCATTATTCAATGCAAGAATACGTTTGGCTGCTTTACAATGAAGATGAGTAGGGGCCTGCATGAACTACTGACCTGTCCAACAGTAAACATAATGTCTTGTCTAGTGATGGTAAGATAAATGAGAGAGCCAATTACTGTCTTTATAAGGTGGCATCACAAGACTCTCCATCTGAATCTAAAAGCAGCTTTATGCTCTGCTCATAGGTATGACAGCAGGCTTGCATTCTTGCATAAAAAGATCTAGCCAAGAGATCTTTGACATATTTGGTTTGACTGAGCTCAATAGACTTAAGAATGCTGCCAAATCTCCACTCCAAGACAAAAATGCAGCAATCCCAAATTTGTGACTTCAAAAGCAGACTTCATTTGCTCTTTAATCTGGTCAATCAAATGATATGCATCTCCAGGAATAATAGTGTCATCCACATAAAGTGTGAGAATGCAAATTTGACTACCATAATATAAACTAGGATAAGCTCGAAACCTAGTAAATCCTTGTGAAAGAAGAAAAAAATTGATTTTCTGATGCCAACACCTTGGAGCTTGTTTCAAACCATAAAGGCTCTTTTTTAGTTTGCATACAAGATGGTCATTTCGGGGTTGATAAAGAGGTGGCTGTGTCATAAAAATGACCTCTTGCAAGTCTTCATTAAGAAATGCACTCTTGATGTCTAACTGATGTAAATCCCAACCCCTGCTGGCTGCTAAGCAATAACAGCCCTAACTGTTGACATCCGTGCCACTGGAGCAAAGGCTTCTGTATAATCAAGGTCAAAATTTCTGATTGAAACCCTTAGCCACCAATCTTGCTTTATGCTTTGCAACACTGCCATCAGCGTGATATTTAGTTCTATGACCCACTTATTCCCAATAACATGCAGATTTTGTGGTCTAGGCATTAAGTTCCAAGTGCCTTGTTTGATGAGCATGCAATATTTCCTCATTCATAGCATCATCCCATTGTTTTATACCTGCAGCTTCTTTGTAGCACCGAGGAACTTGAGTTGTTAGAACTGTAGCCATGAGGGCATAATTGCAAGTCTCTGCCGCGGGAGCAATACCTTGCAATCTTCTTGATCTTCTCAAGGGTTCTGTAACATTAGGAGCTGCTACAACAACTATCAGAGGAAATATGTTCATTGTGCAAGTTAATATGCCAGTTATGAAATTCAGCGTTCAGGTCATAATCTGCATCCAAATTATCATTGATTTCTGCAAAACTAATAGAAGGCTGAAATGAAGAGACAACTGGCATAATTTCTGCAGGAATAGAAGGTAAAGGTTCAAATGTAATATCATGAGCAGCAGGCACACGAGCTACAGGAGCTGGAGCTGTACGAGCTGGAGCAACCTGCAAGGAAGGATTGCCTTGAAGATGCTGAAATAAATGACTAATTAACTCATGGCCAAACAAATCAGGAGAACCTATTATCCGTGTATTCAGCATGTTCAACAAAATCAATACTGCGGGAAACAAAGACTGTTGTTCTAGTGTTTGCATCATACAACTTCCAACCTTTTTGCTAAGTTGGATAACCCACAAAAATGCATTTTCCTGCTCATGCTGAGAGTTTGCTTTTTCTCTTGAGTATTCCATAGGGACAGCGGGATAGGCCAAGCAACCAAATATTCTCAAGTCTTCAACATCTGGTTTAGATCCATACAAAGCTTCACATGGAGTTTTATTACTTAATGCTACTTGTTGGTGCTCTGTTGCCAAGATAGGCTGCTCTGCAGTGCTGCTTCCCAAAAAGATGGTGGCAAATGTTAATGGAAAGCATGGACCTTACCAAATTCTGTAGATACCGATTCCTCCTTTCAGTCCGTTTTGAGCATGTGCATATGGTACTATAACTCCGAATGCCATGTCTATGACAATAATGGTTAAACTTGTCATTGATGTATTCAGTGCCATTATCGGAATGGTGAGCTTTAAGACGTCTTCCCAACTGCTTTTTGATAAGCATATGAAACTGCTGAAAAACGGAAAAGACCATATCTTTTGTTTTGAGACAAAATATCCAAGTAAAACGTGTGCAGTCATCAACCAAATCAACCAAAGCGAGGAAATATTTTGCTCCTCCCAATGAGACAGTAGGCATATAACAGAGATCAGAGTGCACCAATTCTAATGGAAATTGAACTCTATAAGTAGCATGTGCCGGATATGGTGCATGAGCTTGTTTCCCTTTGTGGCAGGCATCACATTCCAAGACACGAGACTTAAGATAAGGTAAACCATCTACCATCTTAAGCCTAGACAATTCCCCCAAAGCCCGACCACCAAGATGACCAAATCTTGCATGCCAAAGATGCTCTTGATATTATTCTGCTGCTACAAGACTAGATGCATTAACAACATCTTTTGGATCTGCCTCAACTTTATACAGTCCAGCTTTGTTCATATGAACAGTGCTAAGAATATTCAATTGTTCAGGCTTAGTGAATTCAAAAGAACTCTTCTCGGTAAGATACATCTTTCCATTTCCAAAAATTACATGCTTATGATCTCGATCGAAAGTAGAAACAGATAAAAGATTAATGCCTGGTAAATGACTAATATTAGGCACATGAAGATCCCCTGCTGTTGACTTGAAATCAGTGGTCCCTTTAGCTTTTGACTCACATGCAATACCATTGCTGATAGCTACTACAAGTGTTATGAATAGCAACTTCGATCAGGTTAAGTCCACAAAGGACCACAAGAGAAGTATGGTCACAGCCAAGAGAACAGCAGAAACGGTGATTAACTCGCCACCCAACCAACGAGTACAGACAAATCTGTAACTTCCCACCGAGCTGAGAGCTAGCATACACAAGACTACCATGTGATCTCTGGATTCCTCCCTCCTAGATCCATGTAAACGTCACTCTTATATAGCTGACTTCCCCTTCACCTTTCCCCAAGACCTTTCCAAAAGGTGACTTGGCATATAAGGCTCTGCCTTATATGGCTACTTCCCCCTTTCTAGCCCTCTATGGCCTGCGCCCAAGAAGGCCTCCCAAAGGGGCCTGCTACGTCCAACATGGCCTTAGTTCAGATTGTAACAGCCCACCGGGGTAAACGACAACTGACCTCAGTTGTAATGACCACGCAGGTCCCTTGACTGCTACACAAGAGCACCTCGACTAACATGGCCTTAGTTCAGATTGTAACAGCCCACCGGGGTAAACTACAACTGACCTCAGTTGTAATGACCACCCAGGTCCCTTGACTGCTACACAAGAGCACCTCGACTGCTACACAAGCATCTTAACTGCTGCACAAGCACTGCTACACAAGCACTGTTGGATTGCTACACAATCACCTTTGGATTGCTACACAAGCATCTCCATTGCTACACAAGCACCTTTGGATTGCTAGACAAGCACGTTGCTACACAAGCATTGCTACACAAGCATCTCCATTGCTACACAAGCACCGTTACACAAGCACCTTTGGATTGCTACACAAGCATCTCCATTGCTACACAAGCATTGCTTCTGACCACTTAGGTCTCATGATCATTGCACACAGCCTAATGATCATTGCACACCGTCACGAGCCCAACACATCAACCATCATGATCATCGCACATAGCCCCACGCACATAGCCCCATGATCATTGCACACAATCACGACCACGCCATGAAACCACACAGATCACGACCCCATCTATCAGTGCACTCCTTCATGGTATGTTAAGTCTGCCTCACTTCTTCATGACCACCTCACTTGCTACCGTAAACAAAATGACAACCTCTCAGTGAAAGCACCACTGCTACGAAAAGCAAGTTCGATCGAGTTAAGTCCACAAAGGACCACAAGAGAAGTATGGTCACAGCCAAGAGAACAGCAGAAACGGTGATTAACTCGCCACCCAACCAACGAGTACAGACAAATCTGTAACTCCCCACCGAGCTGAGAGGTAGCATACACAAGACGACCATGTGATCTCCGGATTCCTCCCTCCTAGATCCATGTAAACGTCACTCTTATATAGCTGACTTCCCCTTCTCCTTTCCCCAAGACCTTTCCAAAATGTGACTTGGCATATAAGGCTCTGCCTTATATAGCTACTTCCCCCTTTCTAGCCCTTTATGGCCTGCGCCCAAGAAGGCCTCCCAAAGGGGCCTGCTACGTCCAACATGGCCTTAGCCCAGATCGTAACAAGTGAACGATCTTCTTTGGGATTAGAAAGATACCTAGAAGTTCCAGTTAGATGGCATGAAGCACCGGAGTCCATCATAAATCGAGAAGAAAGAGAGGATTGATTTGAAGCAGCAAATGCTAAATATTCATTGGTAAACATAGAAGACAATATGGTTGCACCAGAAGTAGCATTAGCCTGTGTTGAAGATGGAGAAACACTTGGGAAGGACTACCAGATCCTGTCTGCTGCACCATCTTCTTTAAATCTGGACACTGATTTCTGAAATGACCTTTCTGCCAACAATGCCAGCATGTAACTTGTGATCTATCCTTCTTTGGACGATCCTCCAGCTTTTGCTTCCCTTTTAACAGTCCTGTTATGTTCCATCTCTTCTTGAGCCAAAACAGTCTGCACTTCTTCAAATGTCCACTTGTAATTTCTGGTAGTCTTGATGGACCCAATAATGTTTTGATATTTGCCACCAACTGCTCTAAAAGCCAGAAGAATAATATCCTGATCAGGTATACTACCTCCTGCACCAATTAATTCTTGTCTAAGTGTATTCAATTGAGAGAAATAGTCTTGAACTTCTGAACATTCTGCTAGAGTAAGATCTGCCATCTTTTCCTTGATAATTGATACAATTCCAAGTCCTTGAACTGTACAAGCATCATGAAGATACTTCCCTCTACAAATTTCTTGGCAAGACTTAATTTGCGCCTTCAGTTAACTGCTCTGAGGTGATTTATAGCTTTCTTGTCTTCTGCAGGTTTGGCTGTGGCATCCCAATTTGATTCGGAAACACCTTCTAGATCTACTAAACCTAAGTAGACCTCAAAGAACTCACTCCATGAGACATAATTCGTTTTATCAAGCACTGGATTAGAAGAAACTTTCCATGGATCCATACCAACCATTTCTGACCAACAAATTTCTGCAAACAAAATTTTCAAATCTTTCAAGAACCTCCCAAGATCCTAAAAGATCTTGTGACAATCCTTGGTGTGAAGCCTAAATCCAGCCTCCTTGCAAAGGATTAAGAAAAATAACTCAAGATTACTCTGATTCTTGAAATTCGGTCTGATCCTTGAAGATCAGGCGAAAATTTAAGGGCATAAGAGAGATATGGAAGACGAACTTCTGCCTCCCAGTTTTGGCCAAGAACCGGCTCTGATACCATGAACGAGTGTTGGGAACTTGGTAACAAGGAGAAGCGTCAAATAGGATTTGTATTAGTAGGAGAAGTACAAGGTTGAACAATTCGTATCGAGTAATGACTTTTATAGTCATTGATGACGTGGCATCATCTGGGCCACTGAGTTATTAGGTTAAATCTAGGCCACTGAGTTATTAGGTTAGAGTAATGTTTCTAACTCTAACAATAACTGATTGAGTGGGCAGGCTGGGGACCGAAATATCATTTGGAGCTTAGCTTAGTCTATTGATTCGTGTATTTGCATCTTTGATTCCGGTTCGAACCTAG
This sequence comes from Isoetes engelmannii, assembly GCA_011763485.2. Classification (NCBI taxonomy): domain Eukaryota; kingdom Viridiplantae; phylum Streptophyta; class Lycopodiopsida; order Isoetales; family Isoetaceae; genus Isoetes; species Isoetes engelmannii. The sequence goes on from JAANSK020247554.1 coordinate 11,555, forward strand.
GTATTTCTGGTTCTTGCAGGAACATGGTGTTCTTGAAAAACTCTGTTACAGTCTCTTCAGTATCTTCATCCTGTGTTCCTTTTGGACCTGTAATTTTCAGATTGTATTCTGTCTTTTGTCTCTCTGATTCAACGCAAGAAAGAGCATTTGCAAGAAAGAGCATATACAAGCATAACAAACTAGTGGAAAAGAAGAAAGCTATCTTTTCGACGAAGCAGCAGGTTGAGCTTTATAATATACTCCTACCACAAGAATTCTGGGAGCAATTGAGGACATCGCTTACAGGATGGAGTAACGTAGATGCCTATGAGTTATACAAATATGCACAGGAGCTATTATATAATGCAGATGAGCCACCTATAAAGGTAGAGAATAAGCTCATTCGTCCCCTATTTATCTCATAGGGGATTCTATAAAAAAGCTTGCAAATGAAAAAGCAGCTGAATTAGATGGGCTTCAGCTGGGTTTAAAGCTGAAATGCTAAAATGGGCTGAGATTCCTTATGGGTTTTGGTAGTTAAATCAAATTGTACCTATACAAGAGGGCGGAGGTAAAGACGTCGCAAGCAACTATCGCATAATCATGATAAGCAGCCTCATGGCAAAGCTTTTCGGGACAGTAGTGGAACAAAAGTTATCGCTGAAGAGCATGCCATTAGAGCCATTGGACAAGATGGTTTCCGTGTTGGTTACTCCACTCTAGAACATTTAGCAACAATAATATGAGTGGCTATTGAGAAATCTAAAGGATTCAATAAGGCAAAGGATCAAATAAGGCAATGTATGCATGTTTTGTAAATATAAGAAGAGTCTTTGATACTGAACCTCGAAAAAAGCTTATGGATAGGCTGGGTGCCATAAATGTTTCGAAGGGATTGCAGCATACAGTAGCGAGGCTTATACAAAGCGGTTGCAAGTATGTGCTGAATTGAGTTCCCCATTGGAAAAAAGATGCAGCTGACAGCTAATTAGCAATATGAGGGGTAAACAAGGTTGTCTCGTATCTCAATCTTGTTTGGCATTTGATGAATTAGGAGGATGACTTGACAAAAATTGCTTTGATGGGTTGGCACTTGCAGGATATATTGTTCAACTTCTTTATGCAGATGACTAGTACTTTTACGAACTGCAGAGGGGCTACAATAGCATATAAGTGTGCTGGCAGCCATTTGTGGACAAGCGGGAATGGCAGTATATCTTGATAAAACAACAGTAACGATATTTGACATGAGGAGAAAGGCTCGAATTAATGGTCAGCCCATTGAGCATTCTCATAGTTACAAATATCTGGGAATCGAGATAACAGGAAATTACAGATGGAATACAGCTATAGATAAGAGGATTGTGGATGGGAGGAAGGCTTTATTTGCAATGTAGGCGGTGTGTAGAACAATTCAGCTTTGGTACTTTGGGACTGGACATACAGCTCCTCTTATACAGAGCTCTAGTTATGCCTGTCATTTTATATGGATGTCAGGTGTAGGGCCGGGTTTAGCAAGAAAAATGTGAGCTAGGAGTTAAAACTCCGAACACCTTATCCAATGAACCTTGCCGAAGCTAGTATGTGTGACAGTATGTTATTGTTAGATGGGGAAGCAAGAGTCGAGTCATTACCATGTGATCGGCTACCTGATAAAGCAATGGAAGAAAATGGCAGGTATGCAAATGGAATTTAATGCTTACAATATTCATGATTTGGCTAGAACCAAAGTCATTGACAAATTATGAGCAAACCGACAAGGAAAAACACTTCTTCTGTAGGCAGGGATAAATCCCATGGTAATGTACACGGTGCAACAATATAGTATTTGGGGGGATCACTTGTCAAGGACAACAGATTTGCCGGATGAGGGTTAGTGAGTGCTCCTTAATTTTTTTTATATATAAATCTTAGACCCTAAGATCTCGAAGAGTTATCATTTCATTTCATTTCAATATGATATAATAAAGGGAAAATTCCAAATATACCCCCCTCAAGTTTGCAATTATTCCAAAAAATACCCCTAGAAACAGAGTATTTGGCTCAAATGGCAATAACTTTTTTGTGA
>JAANSK020247565.1:0-13600 GCA_011763485.2 Isoetes engelmannii
AATAGAGCAAACATGCGGAACAAGACCCTTTACACTGATAATGTTGTATAATTTCTCACCTGAAAACTAGAGTTCTTGGAGCTGATGACATATTACTTGAGGGTCAATATTTCTAAATAACAGACTGAGACCTCAACTATGACAGGGGTCTTCTTTTTCCCAAACGTATCGTGCTATCCCCACTATCTTGACTGATACCTTGGCAGTCATTATTATATACATCATTCTTCTTTCCCCAATATCCTGACTGATGTCTTGGCAAGAGGCCCATAAGATAGTTCCAAACTTTGAAAATTCCCACATGCAAAAACTAAGTGTAGCACATCACTAGTGCTAGTAGAGTGAGTGAGATATTTGTTTCTATTAGATCATACCCCTTCCAAGGACAAGAAGGCCAAATTTGTCGATGTCACTTACTTTACTTGCAGAAGACTTCTCATACCAGATACTTCTGCCAGGCTTGGTTAAAGCATCAAAATCCAACGGAAGCCAAATAGATTGTTTTTTGAAACCTTGGAAATCATTTTGGAGATTGCTTCCTTCTCATGCTATTTTGTTTCCAAGTTGTTATTCTTCCTCCTGTTCACTATCCTGTTAGATACCTTAGATATTGCAAATCTTGCGACATTCATGGATGATAATTTTAAATCCTATGTTTTGGAACTTTTTTGGCCCATGATGCCAGCATATGGAGAAATACAGTTCTCAAAAACCAGTGTAGACAGTCTTGGTTGAGGTAATTTGAAGCAAGTTGGAATAACTTCATTTTCTTGAAGAATCTCAAGAAACCTTAGTTTGTGTAATACAATGCAATACCTTAGTTCATGTTTCAAGATGGTTATTAAATGGTTATCATGCAAGGGATTTAGCTTAGATTTAATGACCTTTGTCTGACGCGTACCTCCAATTATGTACAACAAGATAGTGAAGAAATGATTGATTTCTTTTTGCTAGTCTCTTCTTCAAGAATCTCAAGAATCTATTGTGAAATACTTGGATTAGATATAGAAGTGCCATCTTCACACACTGTTCCAATCCCACCAGTACTAGTTTGTACTGGGTTGACTTAACACCCCTTCATATTAGAAAGACTTGTATCTTGTACATGTAACATCGACGAAAACCAAATGCATGAAAAAAACAAATGAAATCGGAAAACATTACATAAATCCTTACAACACCACCAAAGAATCCTTACAACATTACCAAATCCTTACAACAACCTCATATCCTGCCCTTCTAAAACTACGAAATATCGATACCTTAAATGCAAAAAATGGTCAGCAACATGATATCATGGACAATAAAATTCAATTCAATCTTTATCATTTTGCCCTAATTAGGCTTTGAAATGGACAATAAAATTCAATTCAATCTTTATCATTTTGCCCTAATTAGGCTTTGAAATGGTTTGAAAACGACGTAAATGAAAAATTATTTTTTGGTATCCAATTCAATTCAATTTATACTGCTCTGCCCTAATTTCACTGTGCCTTTACTTCAGCCTCTGGCGTGCTTTTTTGCTAGTTTTCTTTTTTTGTTAGGCTACAGATGGTACAGTTATAGAATTGTTGGGCATGTGTTGCCCGAGCATGGCGGGCGGAGCAGAGCAGCATCCGGTGGGGCATGGCTCTCGTGATGCGAGATTCAGCTGATGTAGAGCTTGCGCTGACGCAAAGCTGTCGCTGGCTGATGCAAATCTTGGAGTTGCAAGTCTTCGCTTCAAGAAATCTGGCAGATTTCAAAAGTTCTTCAAAATTTCTGGCAAGCCTGCTTGAAGAAGTTGCAAGTCTTCACTGAGCAAAGCTTCCGCGGGCTTTTGCTTCCGGTGCAAAGCCACAGTGGATGCCTGCTTCTAGGTTCCGGTGTTCTGTATTCTTGTATTTCTATACGTATACGTATGTACAGACGCAAGGGGGTGTTTTGTTATACGGGGTGTGAGATATAAATACCTCACGCCTTGATTTTGGATATTCTAACAAATATACCTGGATCCAATGATACAAAAAAGCCATAAAGGAAAGAAAAGAAAAGAACATCAACGAAACATGGAAGAGCAACTAAGTATAGCCAAGCTATAGAGACAAATAGAGACAAATAGGTCTATGAGGAGGCTATGATTTGCTAGACTATGAAGGCAGAAAGGCCTATCCTCAGAACTATGGCATGTCCTCTCTTCCAGCACTTCCTCTACTCTGTTCCAGCGGGGTTAGTTTTGTGTGCTTATGATGACACCACGTGGCAAAAGATGATCTCCTCCCCATCTTTACGTGGGAGAAGATTCGCCTACAGGCCCTTATGCAGGGTAACGGGCTGGTGAGCCTCTATGTAACTACGGGCGAACCTTATATATATATCCCTAATAAAATGATGAAGAATAGAGCCTCTTGTTTGAAAAGTATGAGAAATTGGCCAGATGGGGACGTATAGGCTTCAAATGAATTAGAGGCTATATCTTGACTCTTGCTGGGTTATGAAGGGACGTAATAATCGTGGGGAAGGAATTTCACACGATTTCTAACCTAGATTATTTCTAGTAATTTCCCTGGTATAAATACGGCTGTCCTCTGTATTTTTTTCGTACAACTTTACAGCCATTTCATTTTACATCCAATGTCGCCGAAGCTGCAAAAGACTCTGTTCTGTTTCAAAAGATCAAAAGACTCTGTTCAACTTTACAGCCATTTCCAATGTCGCCGGAGCTACAAGAAACCGCGTCACAAGAAGAGTGAAGCCATGCGGGTTGCCATCAAATGAAGCCGGAAATGGAGAAATGCAGCCGGAATGGAACAAAGAGGTGGAGTAGTTTGTTTAGGCTTCTTAAACAGGGGAGGCAAAAGGGAACGCAGATCCGGAAAGACTATTCTTCAATAGATGATAAAAAAAGATGCAGATAGATCAATGGCGCATTAAGAAAACAGAAGCAAGGGCAGCTCCGGCAATCAAGAAAAGAGAAGGAACAGCAAAAGAAACTGCCCCGGCCTCGAGAGAAGGCGCAGGGGCTGAAGCTTCGGCCTCTCCTTGTGTAAAAACTGCCATGGACTGGCAGAACATGGCAGAGGCGATCAATGCCGCTGCATTCAAGAATGCCACCATATTTCTGGTTGCGTTGCGAAGGCTATTTCGAAGATCTGCAGAAAAGAAAAGCTGTAAGTAAGATCTGTAGGTCAGGGAAAATTTTAGTGGCCCCGGCGGGCCATTTGGCCCCGAATTACCTATTTTGGGGAAATCCTCTGGCTGGCCTGAGTAGGACGAGTTACTACCTAGTAGGTGCAGATTCGCCATTTCGTAGCACTTCATTGGCATATAAAGTACTAGAATGGCCAATTCATAATTTTGTGCTTTCGAACGTACCAATATTTTGGCCATTTGAGTTCGGTGGATGAAGAATATTGGCTAACAAAATGGCCACTTAAAGCACATTATATTTGTTGAGAATAATAATTTTGCTATATCTTTGCTATAACTTTACTGTCCAAATGTGGTAATAGTAGTGATATCTATCATAAAATATAACTATATTTGGTAAAACAACTATTTTGTGAACTTTAGTTGCAGAATCAGATTGCATTTGCATTCTTTGAGTCTATCGACCTATAACTTGAGTTGCTAGATTTATATGAGCATATAACTTGAGGTGTGAGAATTAAATCAATGGTACGTCGTGATCTAAATTTCCTATTTGCCTATTTGGCCACATGAAGCACTAAAATTTTGAAGAAGGAATCGCCATTTGGCTTAGATTTATGCTGAAAAATATTAGCAAAAATGGCCATTTCAAGCTACACTTCAACAACTAAATTACATAAGGAATGGCCAATTCATTTCACTTAGAAAAAATTGTAAGGTGCTTAAAATTTTCCCTGCTGTAGGTAAGAAAAGCTGTAGATTCGACGGATTCGACCTCCGGAAGAGATGCAGAGAAAGAGTTTGGAGAAGAAGAAACCTCCGATTTAGGGATTTTTTTTTTCGCACGTGGGGGAAATTCCTTCCCCACGATTATTACGTGGGGAAATGGCCGTCCGCAGGCCCTTACATGGGATGCAGACCTGGCTCGCCCTGACGGGCTCGCCAGGCCCTTATCCCGCGTAAGGGCCTGCAGACGGCATTATCCCTAACATAATGGCCAATGTACTTCTTTAAAACTAGTAACGGTGCCCAGCGTTGCTGGGCATAATTTGGGAATCTGTAAATGTTGGGGACTTGTGGAGTTGTGTAGCTTAGCTTCCACAGGATATTGTCAAACGTTGTTAAAGATAGAAAGAAAAGTCAACAGGATACTGTCAAACATTATTAAAGATTAGTAATGGTGCCCAACATGAGAATGATGAGATGCCCTAACGAATTGGTTTATTCCTTAATCAATAAGCCCCGGGGCATGATTTGGTGAATTGCGAAGGTTGGGAACTTATAATTGGCAATTTGCAAACGTTGGGAACTTTGTAATTGCATTTCTTTGATATAACCATGACATCATCATGGCATGTACCATGATGATGGCAAACCTGATATATTCCTTTGGGGCATCAGTTGAGAACCTGTAAATGATAGGGCAACAATGATACCGAGGTGATGCTCACTACTCTGTTGATGGCGAAGTTTATATGTCTTCTATATTTGCTTACTCTTAAGCTAAGTAACCTATAATTTAGAACCTATAAGTGTTGGGACCTGTGGATTTGCCTACAATTGACTTTTAGGCTATCGAATCATTTGGGAACCTATAGACTGCAAGTGGCTAAATCTAATATAGTGGCTCTCTCTTGTTAGTGTAATTTCAACATTAAATCGTGTACTCATGAGAGATGGTATAGAAGAATGTTAGTGGAATTTCAAGATTAAATCACGTTCTCATGAGACATGGCATAGAAGAATGTTAGTGGACTTTCAACATTAAATCATATTTTCACATCTCATCATAACATAACACTCCGTGTCTAGAGTGCCTAATATATAACAACATTGTATAATTCCCTAACACTCCATATCTAGAGTGCCTAATATATAACAACATTGTATAATTCCCTAACACTCCATATCTAGAGTGCCTAATTATATTAACAACATTGTTTAATTTCCAAGATTTTGAGCATGCATTGAAAATCATAAGCAGCAATTAAAAATTAGAGTTCATTGTTAATGAGTATGAAGTGAGAACCAACATAGCATGAAGCAAGAGTTTGCCACCTCCATCTCTCATAGTACCCCTCCAGAGTATGGCTTGCTAATTAATGTGGCTTATTACTTTATCTATCCCCAATAGAGACTTGATGCATCCCCATTATTTGAACAAAAGGCACTACTTGTTGGTAGGAGAACATCTAGATTGCTGCTCAATTCTAACATTTAAAAGCAATAAGGCATTTGAGCGCACAGAGCTATAAGGAAAATAAAACCACAAGTTTACATCTTTTCATTTGTTAGCCATCTCGGAACTCAAAGGCAGTAGAACGGCAAGTACTGGAAGGATATCAAATGTCTTGCAAGATCACACTCAGTTGCAAAGACAATGTAGCTTCAGCAAGCTTCTAGACCGTGAGGGTTCATTTGTCCCATCCTCAAAACAGATGAGAGGGAACTGGAACAATGGGATCAATTGATATTGCATTTTCTATAGAATAATGCAGTCAAAGCTTTAGACATTGTCACAACAAAACATTCTTGAATGTGCATAATGGCTAATAATGTTCCTCTTTAGAAACCTGGGACAAAGATATTCAACGAGCTCAGTCAATATTTGAGCTCAGTCAATATTTCCTTTCTAAATCACAGGATACATTGACATTGACATGCTTGTGTGCATTTAAACAACTTCAGAGACTTCCTTGAAATGCCTGCATGAGAACAAATAATGCACATCTTGTAAAAATCATGACCAAGTTTGAACCGATTTGAACAAGCCCCTACAATTCAAAACTTCTTGTATGATTTAATTCTAGCTGGCTCAACATGCATGTGATACAACAGTAAATAAAGTGACGTTCGCTCAATCCTACCGGGTTCAGTTAATCTGGTAGCAAAAATCTCATTACTCCAATAGCAATGCTAAATGCACATTACCTGTCAATATGATAGGGATTAGAATGTGCAGAAATTAGAATGTGCTGAATTACAAATTTCCATGAATGCATTGCAGATTAAACATAGTTGCATGAACACAACAGAGGAACAATGCATGCATTAGAAACAATGCGGGTTATGTGCTCAAAGAAAGGTCGTCGATTTTGGCAGGCTACTTGAGGCAGAAACTAAGATGCCTAACTCTGTGCACTGAAAAGACTGCTAAGTGCTAACAAACAAATTCAAGTGAGAAACTAAGTTCTTACCTCTGTGCACTTGAGAAGAAAACCAAAATCGCTCAGCCAACGACTACCTAATGAAGACAACGACCTGCTGCAGAACAAATCAGAGCAATGGATTAGACTCAGAGCCAAAAGAAGAGTCGCAGGCAGAAAATGTCATTTTTTGAGCTATTTTTAGTTGGTTTTCTAAATCGATGTGGTAAATGTGGGTTTGCTCCCACATTTACCATATAAGCTAATAGGACAACTTGCTACAACAATGTCGTTCAGCACTCCAGCTTTGAAGATTTGATCGTAGGTATTCCCTCTAGTTCCAAAGGCTGCTTCGCTGCTTCAAGTTTTTAATGTAGCAACATATGCTAGGTTACCTGGGGAGAAGCTTCCGTTACATACATGCAAACAATTTCTAGGCCATTGCAGGCTCTCAAAGATCCAATGAGCATGTTCCATACTTCTACAGTTTGCATACATATGCACCACAGGGTGTCTTCCATGATATTGTCCAGACCACGTCCACTCTTCACAAATTGAGAATGGGTAGAGATGCTCTTTTCTGAACTTATGACTTAAAAAGACCCTGGACTTCTCTGCTTTCTTTTTCTGCAGTATAAGAAGCATATGCCTTTAATGCAGCTAAAACCTTCATCTTGCATTGCATGCTTACCAGGTATTGACCACATCCAACTTTTGACCTTTGTATACTTGCCTTGACATACAAAGGCCTTCCACGTTTGACATACATATCTATTAGAGTATTGGCCACAAATCTCATGCTAGCATTCCAAAATATCACATTATGCTGCAGCATTCTATCAAAGACACTACAAGCATCTGACATGCTCTAACATTTGGCGTACAAATGCACAAAACAGTTTGCAACATCAATGTCTTTATCTGCAATATCAGTCATGTTAGCACGAACTCTCCCAATCTGCACGCTTTCTCAAGCTGATGCATTCCTTCAATGCGGCAAGGTAAAAGATGTGCCATTCTTCCACATGTTGTCATAGATATTTGATGCATCTTATAGGATTCTGCTTTCAATTACTCAGGTCCCAAAACTGGATCTCTTCTCACTACCTGTTTCTTTCAAAACTTCTAAGCTCAGCCAAATTCTGACTTATAGCCAGAACGGAGCATAACTTTCAATAGACCTCTCTGAACTAATTATCTAAACACGTTAAATTAAATGAAGAAAAAAGATATTATTTTACTGATCGCGTACTGTTAATCTCATAGCCTAGCGCAAGTTATAATATACAAAGACAATTATAAACAGTTTTTTTTATCTTAGAGGAAGAATTCGTTACCTTGATACAGAAGAAGTAATCTCTATGGTAAGCTAAAAGTCGTCTTCCATGATAAACTGCAAACGATAACTGGCAGAAGACCTTGTGGGCGCATCTTATTGTTCCTAGGAGCCCGATCCTCCCGTACCCTAGCGACACCATATCCACCTAGCGACACCATATCCAAAAACAGAGTCGAAAGATCGGACAGAAACAGCCGTGGATCTTGAAAAAAAAAGGTCCCGACCTTTTTGCATTAGGGTTTGAAAAAAGGAGTAATCTTGGCCATCCGTGGAAGATCCTGGCCGTTACTCTTGCCCACGTGGCAAACTCACGGTCGTCCATCCGCGTTGATGGTGGCCAATTAGATTTAAGTTGCTATTTGTATGACTTCTCCTTTTAGGTAAAACTTAAAAAACAGACACCCGTTAAGATTGCGGACAGCTGGACACTTCGGGAACTCAATATATGTCTTACGTTTTCTTGGGTTCGATCGTAAAAATGGTGGCGCCGGAAGCAGTTCTGGCCGTAATAAGGGCCTCGCGTCCTCAACTAAGAACCGCCCATGATCGTGTTGCTTTTGCTTTGCATGCTGCTTTCCTAGCATCAGGTTATACAGTGTTAGCTTCTGGAGCACGAGCTGCCTTTGATCCTCCTAGAGGTTATCTCTTTTTTGTTTTTTTTGTTTTGTTTTTTTTGTTTTGTTTTTTTGTTTCTCTCTTCGATTAGTTGTTACCCAGAATAGGTTAGTTGTTTAAAAATTCAGTCATTTTTAATGCTTTTTCGCCTGTAGTTTTGTAAACTAAGCTAGGGAGTGGAATAGAAGCAAATTCAGTATTTGTGTATCAATGAAACAAACCTTGACTGTGTCGTACATTTGGTACCAGACTTCTAAAACCCCAGATATATGATTCCTTACAAATCCAACTCCCTGAAGCAAAGAAATTGTCTCGTTTTTCCTTGTACGTTTGTAATTCGATCTCCAGAAGTGCATTCCATTTGGGATGGATTTTCTCTGTACTTTTCCTGTTAATTTCTAGCCTGTTATTCTTATAATGGTTTTATTTAACTTATGTCACATATACAGATGTTCCACAAGATGAGGATGTTGGTACTGAAGGCTGGAATGATCTACAAGATGCTTATGCATTTCGGTATTTAAGTACTCAGAAGAAAATTATAGATGTCAAATGCACAGTGCTTGGAGACTTGCTTATGGTTGATGCAGCTCCAAGTGATAAAAGTGCAAGTTCACCTGCACATTTGGAATTAAAGTAAGCAAATTTATTGAGAAGTCCCTTAATAGCGAATGTGCAAGTAGTGCCATTCAATATATCTAAATATCTCTAATTCTTTCTGTCATTATCGCAATCAGTGTCAAGAAGTTTGCTAAAGAAGGTGACTCTAGAAGTTATAGCCAGCAGTTTCTTAATTTTGATGGTATCTTGGAGCAATTTTCAATGCTTATTTCCAATTGGGAGCCCAAGCCATTTGCTCCAACTCATGCTAAACGCAGGTGATTGTCGTAAATTCTGTTTTTTTTCAAGTAGATTAAGTTTATGTAAATGCTTCTTATAAGTGTGCCTGCAGGGAAGATTTCAGTGAACATGAAGAAAGTTGCGGATATGAACCTGGGTATGTATGTTGTTAGTTTATTCTTATCTTGTTTCCAATCCTAGAGAGTAAATATTTCGTGTGTCTATATGAGATATGGAACGTTTCTAAATTCCTAAAGTGTTAAACTACAAGTCAACAATTTCTCTGCTTATCTGCAGATATCAGATGCCTCGAGTACCTCCACTTGGGGCAAGTGATTTAATGCCAGGTGTAGGTGCAGGAGTTTTCCCTCACAGGTTTGTCTTTGATTGCATCGACCTTGAAGCAAATAAGTATGCGTTCAGCATGTGAATAGTGATACCATACCATCTGACCTAACATTTGACATACACATGCTTCTTCGCTTGCAAAACTGAATTCACAATGACAGAACTTTTCTACCGTTTTAATTCTTTGCTACTGTGCCTGGTCTTTATTTTTTAATGGTCTTGCAAGAATGCTGCTAGGATGGTTAGCATCACTGCCCATTCTAGGCATTACATTTGTTATTAAAATTATCTTTCTCGGATTTTCTGATCTTTCTGTGTGTAATTCTTTCTCGGATTTTTTGATCTTTCTGTGTGTAATTCAGGCGGGACGGAGGTTTTGAAAGTGGAGAAGTTGGTGGGAGTCAGTTAGGTTTGTGCTCACCATTACCGTAATGGTTAGGATTTTTGTGAGTTAGATTGGAATGGATAATAAAAATGTTTTTGGCAATGCCTATTTTTATTGTGTTTATATTTGTAGTATTCAATGTTCCTTTCCCAAAAACCACTGAGTTTATTCTTTATTATGTTTGTCCAAGAGATTGTTTAGTTGCTTCTTTTGGTTTAGTAATTTACCACAATAAGCACTCTAGCTTCCATACATGTTCTTTGTGAGATGTGGTTCTGGTGATGCCTTCGCGCAAGGAAAGTAGGGTTTAATGAGAACTGACGTGTACATGTTAAACATACAGGACCACGTGATCAAGTGTGGGGTATTTTGCGAGGGAGTGACCGAACAGCGGGAATTCCTGATGATGGATCTTCGTAAGTTTTTATACATTTCGGAAACCTGTTTGTTAAAATTATAAAAATTACCTGAAGTTCACAATTCTGTCTATCGTTGAATCAGTGTGCATGCATTTTAAAATGTATGGATGCTTTTAATAATCAACAGTTCTAACGATCATGAAGGGAACGAAATTGGATGTGTTGATCTGTACTTACAGCATTCAAGGTCATCGTTTGTGTGCTGGCTAGATGCTTCTAAGTATAGTTAATGGACCTACAGATTGTTAACTAAATGTGTTTTAATTTGAGTTGTATGCTTAAAACATCTGTTTCTGATAATGTTGACAGAAACATACCACCTGGTGCAAGATTTGATCCGTTCGGGCCTCCGGGGGTTCCCGGATTTGAACCTAGTCGTTTTGGAAGGTAAATTTGTTATGTAAGGCAACGCAAGGTGAAATTGTTTCTTATACTGACATTTTTTCCTGCAGGGGTAGACGTCCCTCATGTCAGCCCCATCCAGACCTTGAAAGGTTTGGTTAATTTTGATCTCATCCAGACCTTGGAAGGTTGAGTCAATTTTGATAAATGGAGCCTTGTTTTGTGGGCATATTTTTTACTTTGTACATAATGAACTGTTATGTATTTTTGTACATTTTTGTACATAAGTGTAGCTCAATCAAAAGTTTGGTGTACATTAAAAAAATCATTAACAGGACCTTATCCACATTCCTACGATAGGGGAATTGAGAGGATGGGCTGTAGGTATTTATCTAGGATTACTTCCTTGGTGAATTCCCTAAGTTTTTTGAGTTCCATAAATAACAAAATACTTCTGGTAATTTTGAAAGGGTAGTTATGTTTTTTCTTCTGGTAATTTTTAAAGTGGCAAGGCCGCAGCATTTTCATCTAGAGCTGTTAGATAAGCTATTGTACAGCTTAACTAGGACTTATGGTGCGATTTTCATCTAGAGCTGTTAGATAAGCTATTGTACAGCTTAACTAGGACTTATGGTACAGCTTGACTAGCAACTAGGAAGAGAAAATTTGTCTTCGTGAGGTTTTCGAGTTGATTTTGGAAATCCTAGTTTCTGTTTCCGCTTTTCAAACTTTAACAAAATTCTATGTTTTTTAGAAACTAGCTTCATTTAATGTTCATGCTTTACAACAAGCGCCATGAGTATGCCATTCTATGTTTTTGTTGTTTTTGCGTTAGAAACTAGCTTCATTTAATGTTCATGCTTTACAACAAGCACCATGAGTATTCCTAAACTACAAAGTCTTTTTGCCAAAATGGATCTCATTCTAATCAAGCCTATTTGAAATTGACAAATCCATCTTCTTGGCCAGGATAGATCTATGTTAAAAGCTCTTTCTATATTTACGGTGGACGAATCTGGCTACACAAACTTTTCTTGTATCTATGGTGGACGAATTTATTTTTATGTGGACTATCCAAAGTTTAAATGATGTAAACTGTATCTTAAACCCATACAGATAGTGAATAAAGTTTGTAGTTAAATAGTTGTGTATGAAAGTAGAGGATGAGCCTTAGTAGAGGATGAGAGAGTGTTGGAGTTATGTGTTACGAGACGAGAGTTTCTATTAGTGTTAAATATTTAGTTTGTGAAGTGGTTGGTGCCACTAGATAAATTGTAAACTAAATCTATGATTGCATTGTTTCCTTATGTGATTGTTGTTCATGCCCTTAAAGCATGCACAATCATATGGTTGGTGCCATAAGTATTCCATATTAATGGATGACATTTGAAATTTTAGATACCAAATTGATAAGAACTATCTCCCCAAAAGGGCGGAAATCGTTATCCAATGGGCCCCAACCTTTCCAAGCTTTATCCCATATCCCATAGACCATATCATTTCCTCCCTCTTTTCGAGATGCTTGTCCTCAAGCATGTGGAACACACCAATGTTGCCACGAGGAATTGATCCTTAGCTCTGATACCAAATGATATGAATCATACCAAATGATTCATTCCTTATAACTGTCCAAGCCTTAATTAGAAGCTTTATCCAATTATAAGGTTCTTAGTCTGTAAATCCGTTCTATGGATTGTCACGGTAGAATAGGCTCAGTCTGCTCTGCTTCTTCCACCTTACCTGCACCTTACAAATTATTATCTATATTTCTTGCAACTTATTTTCTTTTTAATCGGATAGATGGGTAAGAGCAGATTAAGATTTATGATTTCTAAATTCTCAGAAAAAGGATATAGATACGGTTTCTCTAAAATTTATAATTTCTAACTTCTCAGAAAAGGTAACACGGTTTCTCTAGAATAAGGGTTTTCATTCTGGTTTGCAATCTCCAGCATCAACTATATTTTTTACAAACTTACAGAATGCCAGGATAAGATTTCTATTCTAGTTTGCAATCTCCAGCACCAACTAGATTTCTTGCAAACATAAAGAATAGCTAGGCTCGCATACCAATTGATATGAATCATACCAAATGATTCATTCCTTATAACTGTCCAAGCCTTAATCAGAAGCTTTATCTAATTATAAGATCTCTTAGTCTGTAAATCCGTTATGAACTGCTAATTAATCCACCAATCAAACTGTTAGCAAAGATAACAAACGCTCTACTTATCGATCTACGCCAATAGCTTGTGATAATCTCGCTCTAGTTCACCAAAACTAGAGGAGATCCAGAATACAAGGAACAGAAAAGTTAGTTCTCCAGGAACAGTAAAGATAGTTCTCCACCAAACCGGATCTCCAGGTGCTAAGAACTGGCAAGTTAAAGCAAGGCTGAAGGCAATGGCAATTCTCTAGCAAGAATTCTTAAGCTCAGGAAAGGATTCTTCAAGAGACGGCAAGAATCCCTTGAAATCTTGGATTACTGGAAACTGGAGCAGAAGAGCCGAATTGGAAGATCAAGATCGCTGGAGCAGTAGTCGGTGGAGCCAAAGCTGAGTTCGATGCAGAATAAAAGCAGTCGTTGATGATGTAGCAGCCTGGTCGGGTCTGTTAGAAGAATTATAACAGCTCGTCCTATTCCAAAAGGTCGTTTTTGAGCCATAATGATATTTTGGACGTTAAGGCTTAATTTAGGCTTTTAACCTTTATCTTCAATTTAACTTAGTAAATAATAATAATAATATTTATTACATCAATGATCCCTTGCCATAATAGTGCCATTACATTGCCTTGCCTTGCCATAATGTCGCCAAACTTACTCACCTATACCGAGACCACACCCCCGAGCTACCGTATTCATAGCAATTCTTCTCTTTCGAGAAGCAACTGATCACAGTTGTAACCACAAATTAAACACCAATTTAATTTGAGTCTCATAAGCATCAACTCATTCCCATTGAACTGTGAGCATTGGAAATTATGTGAAACTACTTATATGAGAATCAAGTGAATGAAAATCCGACTTTGGTAAACC
>JAANSK020247576.1:0-13600 GCA_011763485.2 Isoetes engelmannii
GACTACCCTTAAATCTTAACCATGCACAAGTATTTTTAGTCAATTAAATATACCTTGGTCTCCTCTTCTCTAGGTAACGGATCTGCACAGGAACTCCTCCACTGTTCTAATTCCGATAGCCCAAGCACGGCATGTCTCCACTTCAACTGTTCCACTGCACATGTCTCACCGATTCCCCCTGAATGCATGATTCGGCTGCTTCCTTTTCAATTCAACCTGGCTACCGAGATGGCAGGAATTTTGGCTCTTACCTTTTTGAATAGCTCCACGTCAATTCCCATAGTTCGTCTTCTCTCATCCTTTTTTTTTCCTCTAACCATTGAGAATTAACCACTGACCTTTATCTCTTATAAGAATTTGCCATGATACATTTAACAGAAGGTTATGATCTAAAATCTCATGCTGAGTATACAACTACTTCTATTGGCACAATCAAAGTTGAACGATCAACATCAAGGTTGGAATCAGCAGCAATGCTTGAACTTGCAACTCCACATGCCAAACATCTGGATGATTTCGTGATTTATGACGGTGGAGGAATTTGCGTTTCAATTGAGCAAGTTCCATATGAATGCGACTCCATTGATAAGAATTTCGAAAAGCCTAGATACTATGTAGCTACACCTGTTTATGGCCTTGTTTCAGAGATCCATACGTGGAAAATGGAATTGGAACTTACCCACGACGATTCCGCGACTAAAGGCTCCGCGGCTGAAGGCTCCCTTGGTGGCATGAGAGCATCAACCTGCCTTCTGGCCATCTCCAAACGCCGATCACGAGCCGGCATACGATCGTGGCAATCCATTGACTTGTAGTAGGAAGAGGTAGAAGAATCAAGGGCACCTAGGAGGAGGAGAAAAACACTAACAACAAGAAGGTTGGCTGCTTGGTTTATATACTCAAATTTTAGATGACGTCGCATGCGACGTCCTTCAACAGTCAGCAGAGCACGTCACGTCGGAGTCGAATGCCACGTCACGTGTCCGTTGGCACATTACGTATCCGTTGGCGAAGTCAGCAATGTCGCATGCGACATGATGACGTGGCCAACGAACACGTGTCAGAGGTGGATGCCACGTCACATAACCTTTGCCACATTATGTGTCGCTGGCCATGTCAGCCACATCGCATGCGACGTCACGTCGGCAAGGAGACACGTGGCGAGACCCTCGTGATGTGGTTATAGCGACATGGTCGCAGACGTCGGTGTCACGTCGGCTCGACATCGCATCGCATCGCAGGCGTCGTGATGGCACGTCGCATGCGACGTATGGCCGACGCCACGTCGCTGTTTGCAACGTCTGTACGGCACGTACATTGCGATGTGATGTCACACAGACGTTGCGATCTGACATCGCAAGGTACCCCATTCTCTTGTATTGTTTTTGCCCAAATTTTTAACCGCTTTGCAATTTCTGCCCGCCTTTTTCTCGCCCTCCCCTTTTCATGATTTTCACACGCTTAGGCCCCATTTGCACCATTGTTTTCCACGCCCATGTTTTTCCAGACTTTTTGCACGCCTATTGACTGCATTTTTTGCACACTTTGTGACCACCTTGCCCTCCCCCACCTGTTGCCTCCACATTTGTGTCTCACTTTGGGCCCTGCTCCACTCGACTTGCCTTCGGCAATGCTGGACTTCAGGAAACATGGAGCTTTGTTTCGGGGGGGGGGATATGTAAATGCTAGGTGGCGAGCCATGTTAGGCACCTAGCAATAAATGTGGATCATTAAAGTAGGGCTCATATTGGTTTAGATCTAGGGCACAAATTTAGGGCTTTCCAGTCTACGTATGTTTTCAGCATCCTTTCCTATGTAAGCTTTTCCCATTTAGGCTCACGTTTTGGGGCCTCAATTTTGTGACTATTGCCTTCTTGATCTTTGTGTTCTTCATTTTGTTCTTCATTTGTTCTTCAGTTTTGTTCTTCCTTTCCCATCCAGCCCACCATTTTTGCCTGATCTGGAGCATCGGCAGCATTGTAGCACGAAGTTGGCCACAGATCCACAGGTGCTAAGAACCCAAGTTAACAAATAGGAACAATTTTGTCACTCACATTATAATACAGTCCTTTGAGGGAGTCCTTCCTTCAGATAAACCTTGAGAAAGAAACTGGTTTGGACTTGTCTATTGACCAATGCTTGTCTAATATTGCTATATACATCCTTCACGTTGAGCACTGGAGGGGGCCTGGTTGTAGAAGAGTGCCCTTGTAATCGATCCAATCTAAAGCAAATGATGCAGCTATTGATGTCAGCTTCTACAATTCTCTGCTTTGTGCAAACGTAGTTATCAATTCAGAAACCTCTGTAGGGCAGGAAATACATTCAAATAGAAGTACTCTTTTAGCCTCTTTCATGGAGCTAATGGGCTCATCAGACTTGAGGATCATAATTTTTTGGCATCCCAGTGCTAGGCTGATAGAACGGATCATTGCATTATAATCTAGCTACGACCAAAACAACTGATAACAATTCAAATCACATCTATTTGAAATTGAATGGAATAATTAAGTCGTACCTAAGTTTGGTTGCTCCTTGCGTCATCAATATGTTCATCTAATTTGTGATCAGACTACTCCATGCCGTCAACGTTTGCATGTCAAAGTAGACTGTTACTTGCACAACACAAAAACGACCAGTTCACTTTGGCTTTTCTCCGTCAAAATAGGCTTTCAACTTGAAATAGCCTTGGAAGAGATCTTAGCCCTCCATCCAGGTCCCTTCGCAGATCCTGGCCTTCTATCTGGCATTATACCAGCATATTCCTGTGTCTTCTCCTCCAACCCTAGGGTTTGCCCTTCGGGCAACCCAAAAGCAAGGAGACTGACGAAAGGGCAAGATGGTGCCACGTGGCAGAATTAAATCATAGCCACCCAATTTAAGGCGCGATGGACAACGGACACACTGTATCATCTTATAATGTAGGATTAACTCGAAATTAAATCGGAACCTTCTATCAGGCAAAATCCCCCTACAGCAAGAGGGTTGCCCGTAGAGGACAACCCAAAAAATGGTGTTTGTGCACTGTGGGTTACTTTTAAATGTGCATTGTAGGTTACTCTTAAATCTGCTCATATTGGAGGCCATACCTGAAGGAGTGATTAAAGAGTGAATCATGCCATAAAAACAATGCAATCAGTGCCATAGAAGCTTTGGTTGATACTGCAAAGGTCGAAACTGGAAGGCCTTTCTTCATTACTGCCTAAAAGCTTCGTTCTAAAAACGAAAATGCCTAAAGCTAGGGTAAGCAAGAAACGAAGCTGCAATCAAGGCGAAAGAGTTCGCCCTTCCAAAGCCCAAGCAAAAAGTTCGTGGGAGCAGAGGCTGTAACAGAGTGCAAATTTGAGCCCGAAGAACCAAAATCTGAGGCTCGAAAACCAAAATCAGAAGCTTAAGATCCGGTTAAGAAGTCCAACAGAGGCTGTGTACCTCTGCTTCACACAATGAACGACCACATTCAATCTAACACCCCTAATGCTAATCGACGGCAACCGACACAACCTCTAATGCTGCCTAACACGGTTGTGGAAATCATTTGGGTCATCCACCCAGGTCCCCAAACCCATTTCGGTCGTCCAACCCAAAAAACCCATTATCGGCCCATCAAGAAACGGGTTTGCCCTTCGATAAACCCAAAAACATTTATAAAGAGAATGAGAATATAATAGAGTAGAATATATTTTTATCGTCCAAGGAGACCAATTGGCCTTTGGGACCCAAACAAAGAGAGAGCAGCAAACATCTTACTGTCAGGATATAAAAACCCCGCCCCGAAGGGTTTTCGAGGGAAAAACCTTAGCAGTAATGAGTATGCTGGTAGACTGTACAATCGTGTAACACAATTCAATACCGCACCGAAGGACACGGCTGAGTTCGTAACTTGAAGATATGATCCTAGCAAACCCACGAAGGTTGTGTCCAATAGCACATGCAGCAGTTGGCCAGGCAAAACCAACCGAACATACCGTGCCGGATATGTGTGTATGCCGGGCAGGTTTGAAGAACATGGCATTCATCCTCAATGGCGCCATGCTGGCAACACTGGTAGATCCTGTCCTCGCGTGCCTCCCGAGTCCATTGGCATATCTCAATGCAGAGGCGATGCGCACCCGTGCGGATAGAAGCTATCAGTCTGCGCTTCTTCATGGGCAAATGGGTGCACAAGTAGTGATGTGGGCCTCGTGTGAGCATGGGATTGACCTGCTGCTGATAGTGTGCTATCTTGACATGTATCAGAGCATCTGCATCCCATTGTTTGCTAAGGAAGCAAGCATCAAGGTACTGCCTCAATTCATCGTGCTCCTTCTTCATGCATACCTGCACGCACCTGTGTGCCTGTACATTCCATCAGGCATACCACTAAGCTTATTTTTCCTTCCAGCAAGCTTTGAGGCGTTGTGGACTCATTGTTACAGCTAAAGCCAGATTTGGCAAACGGGTATCACCCCTACGGATCATCTTCACATATATGATGGTTTCATAGACAAAGTAATAAATATTTCATTTCATTTCCATTTCTTTATGTCAAAATCTAGTCACCTAACTCAACTACAAAATCATCCTTCATAAAGAGATGTTGAAACGACAATAAAACTCCTAGATCAATTAGAATTCATCCCAGAACTCACTAAGAATCCTACTAACACGATTGCAAGAGAGTATTGGATAGAGACAACATGAAGATGATGCTTGAATCAATTGTTATCGGAGCATATTTGATGTTGGAGTTAGGTAACCACTATGGTGTTCTTTCCTTCATTGTCATACTACACATGTCTCATCATGTGTGGTGTGTGTCTGAGAATGTCATCTAATCGTCATAGGTCCCAGAAGGGATGTTGCTAAAAGGGTACGACGTTAAACTACTAAATTAAATTAAATTTAATTTAATTTTGTCTGGAATGGTTTTCCTACTTCGTGGGACTTACGTGCTCCGCTGATACATGTTCCTATCATTAAAAACGAGCTCAGCTTTTGGCCGGATGAGCACTGAGTTTGATCCATGCCTTTCGGTCCATAGACAAAACCAAATTAATCAAACAAAGCTGGGTTTCGACGGATGTACACATGTACCTTCCGGGCAACAAAAAGGAAATCTATGTTCCACTATTTCAACCAGGCCAATCCATTTTCACATTCGCGAGTAAACAGAGTTAACAGGTATTCAGGTGCTTTTGCTTTCAATTGTTGCTCCTCTCACAATTATGATTGTGCAATAACAGGAATTCTGAAGATCTCCCAGGACTTTGTGAACAGAGATTGCTTGAGGAGGCGCTTGAGACATCTGAGTTATTGGAACAGCAAGGTATTTCCTTATCCAGAAACCATGCATTTTGTCTTCTGTATGACTGCGAGAAAAAGAGAGACTTAAGTTATTGCAGAAGAGTGCATTCAATCATTGTCCATAATGGACTTGATGCAATTGCTGCCTTAGCCGGCCAGCTTATTAGGATATTCACGCAGTATGCTGATTTAGTTGAAGCAAATGAGGCATTTAAGAAGATCTCAAAACCAACCACATCCACATGGGCTGCCATTATCTTGGCAAATGCCAAGCTCGGACACAGTGTAGAGGCCCTTGAATTGTACCATATATTGCAAAGACTAGGTAAGAATGATGGCTATATATACGTTGGTGTGCTCAAGGCATGCACAACATCTAAAGCCATTTTCTATGGAAGGTTTATTCATCATGAAGTATCAGATGCTGGATATGAATCTGGTATTGTTGGTAATGTTTTGATCGATATGTATGTTAAATGTGGATGCCTTGAAGAGGCATGCAAAGTCTTTGATAACCTACCAAACAAGGATGTGGTAACATACAATGCAATGATTACAGGGTATGACCTTAATGGGGAAGGACTTCTAGCATTGAAATGTTTTGAGAAAATGCAAAAGGATGGGATAAGCCCAGATGAAATCACATTTTCCAGCATCTTAAAAGCATGCGCTAACATGAAAGCAGTTGATCATGGAAGGATCGTTCATGATCAAATCATAAGAAGTTCATTTCTATCCGATGTTGTCGTTGGGAGCACTTTGGTTGATATGTATGCAAGATGTGGTAAGCTGGAGGATGCAGGTAAGGTATTTGATGAGTTGTTCAATCCTGATCTTGTTTGTTGGAATGCAATGATTGGAGGATATGCCATGCACGGGGAAGGTTTTCAAGCTTTAGGATGTTTCGAAAAGATGCAAGAACTAGGTGTAAGGCCAGATAGGGTCACATTCCTATGTGTCTTAAGAGCGTGTGCTAGCATGAGAGCAGTGGGATGGGCTAAGATAACCCATACAAAGCTCATTAGAGGTAGATTCCAGCTAGACGTTGTCATTGGAAGCTCTCTTGTTGACATGTATGGAAAATCCCATAGCCTACAGGAAGCTCAAAGAATATTTGACTTATTACCCACACGGAATATGATATTATGGGGAACCATGGTTGCAGTATATGCTCAGTGTGGGGAGTGTTGTTTAGCTCAATGGTGCTTCGAAACGATGCAACAAGAAGGCTTTGAGCCAAACGTGGTTTCTTGGGGGGCCTTGATTTCAGGATATGTCCAATACGGAGAAGGCCTTTTAGCCCTGCACTGTTTTGAAAAGATGCAGATTGAAGGCATAAAACCAAACAAATTCATATTTTCAACCATTCTAAAAGCATGTGGTAGCATTGGAGCACTAGAGAAGGGCAGGACTGCTCATGAAAGGATAATCACAAATGGGTTACAATCAGATGTGATTGTGGGAAGTGCCATAATTGATATGTATGCGAAGTGTGGAAGCCTCGTGGAAGCAGCTGCAGCCATCCATGATTTACCAGAACAAAATGCTGTCGTATGGAATACTTTACTAGCTGCATATGTCCAGCATGGGGAAGGTCTTCTTGCTTTACAGTGTTATGAGGATATACAAAATAATGGTATGCAACCATGTGAGGCGAGCTTCATACGTCTTTTGAAAGCATTAACCAGCATAGGGGCAATAGAACAAGGTAGGGTCATCCATGAGCAGATCATTAAAAATGGTAATCAGTTAGATATTTTAGTAGCAAGTGCCCTTGTGGATATGTACTCCAAATGTGGGAGCTTGGAGGAAGCACAAAACATTTTTAATAGCTGTCCCAACCGGGATATGGTCCTGTGGGGCACCATCATTGCATCATATGTCTTGCATGGTGAAAGTCTTCTAGCCTTAGAATGTTTCAAGGAGATGCAAAATGAAGGTATGGTTCCTGGTGAGGTGATCTTTTCAATTATATTGAAAGCATGCAAAGGAAAAGAGCTTGGCAGGCACATCCATGAGCAGGCCATTGAAAGCAGGTTCAACTTGGATGTTTCAGTTGGAATTACTCTTGTGAGTATGTATGCCAAATGTGGCAGTCTAGGTGAAGCTAACCAAGTTTTCAAAAAGTTGTGTAACCGTGATGTGATTTCCTGGAATGTAATGGTCACGGGATATGCTAACCACGGCGAGGCTTTATTGGCTCTCAAATGCTTTGAGAATATGCAGAAAGAAGGTATAACTCCATGTGAGACATCTTTTGCTGCTGTTTTTATTGCATGTAGTCGTGCAGGTCTAGTAAATGAAGGGTGGTCATATTTCAAGTCCATGGGAGAACAACATGGCCTAACATTAACAATGGCCCATTGTACTTGCATGGTCGATCTTTTAGGCCGTTCAGGATGCCTTAGAGAGGCCGAAATCCTACTTCAAACTACCATACAAACAAATATCCTAGGGTGGATTTCTTTGCTTAGTACATGCAGAATGCATGGGGAAATTTTGGTTGGACAGCAGTGCTTTGATCAAATTGTTCATTTGGATTCCAAATGTCCAGCTGGATATGTTCTTATGTCCAATATCTATGCTGATGCTCACATGCATGAAGAAGCTCGCAAGAAGCAAAAATATAGAATACCATTGTTAATTTGGAGCTAATACAATTTTCTCATACTCAAGAATTACAATGATTTTAAAAAGATCGGCCAGTCAACATGATTTTAAGAAGGATTGGCGAACGGAAAGGAAGCTCTACTCTATTGACTTCTTTGAAGAGATAGCTAACAACATTGATAATCTCTACATTAAAGGAGAAAAGGATAAGCTGATTTTTGAGTGACATGGCCATTTTAACACATTGGAAATGGCGAGGTAGAAGCCTTATTTATGAGCACTCGACATGGAATATTTGATAGATATCGCTACACTTATAAAATTTTGCCATTTCCCCAATGACTGGGGGAACGCCCACTCTCTTGTATAAGCATCCATGATTTTGTATAAATACAAGGTTCTGCCCAGAAGATAGGGTAGTTTACTTCTATACCAGCATCTGTGTACTGTATTATACAAGTACAGTGTTCTGCTGTAGTTTTCTTCTTTACCAGCATGCCTTCTTACATGCTTGTATGGTACTTTTTATGTATTGCATTGTCATATCGTGTGGAAATCTGCCAAACTTAAGTACCGCATGTTGCTGGAGGATATGGGTTGACGAGTTTCCTGTTCCCAATGGTGAAAAGGCAGCCAAACATGAATTTTATTTCTATGTCCAGACTCTTGGTATCTTTCCAGGAGGTTTGGTCATTCAAGCTCTCCAGATTTCCTATACAATAAATAACAGCTCATCTCAACATCCAAGGTAATAACCTCAACTGATTAGTGTTACAGTTTCCTCCGGTAATATTTAAGATTTCTAACCTGATCTTCAAAATGGATACAAGATTATACCACCATGAGAGGAGCTGAATTGAGGTATAGGCATTATAGCAGGATCATCTTTGAGCTCAAGTTTCCATATGCGATGTAAAGCATCTGGACTACCGGCATACTTTATTACACTACTTAGAAGATTCTGATGGACCTTAATAGAAGATCATTCCTATTATATTTGAGAAATTATGGTATGCTTGTTTGCCAAATGGTTTTGGTCTTGGTGGAATATCATTGGCAACTTTTGATCTCGCATCTATTGAGATATTCTTCCATATAGCATGGGAAAGTCGCGCGTCTCTAGTTTCTAGTTGACATGCATTTTTTGAACTTTTTAAACTGGCAGATTGAATAAAAATGAGTACCTCCAACCATAGCTCGCATATATGTCTAAGCATATAATAAAAGAGCTGCTAAAATGTTTCAGCAATTGGTGGAACCGGAATGGAAGGAGAAGAATCTACTGTAGTCATGAATTGATCTACACAATGGAATCATGAATCGGTAGAAGTAAATTATGAACTGATTGGATAAGCAGTGACAGTTGCAGCAGATTGGCTAATAATCAATATTACATCTACAGTATTTCTTATAATCTACAAGTTGAAGTGGAAAATATCCCGTAAGGTTCTGTAGTGGGTTGCTCAAAGTTCTGCTTGTCTGTTCAATTTGAGCACAAATTGACAGATCATAGATAATCGATGTACACTAACCAGCGAAACAGAATTCACACAATGTATACAGATCATAGAAAGAGAAGTTTACTACAAAATTGGCATTAAAAATGCCAATAAAACAAAAAAAAAAAGCTATACCAAGGCAAAGCAGAAACATCATGCAGCAAGCTGATATCCTTAACATCCTGGAATATTGATATTGACAGCATACTTGTTGATGTTTGCTAAGGTGTTTTAAAGACCTTAGCATTTTATATTAATTGCAATGATTGATGACAGATTCATCATCATAATACAATGATTGATGACAGATTCATCATCATAATTGATGACAGATTCATTATCACAATACAAAATATAGCAAATAGTTTGAAACAATCTTACATACAAACATATTGGAGC
This sequence comes from Isoetes engelmannii, assembly GCA_011763485.2. Taxonomy (NCBI): domain Eukaryota; kingdom Viridiplantae; phylum Streptophyta; class Lycopodiopsida; order Isoetales; family Isoetaceae; genus Isoetes; species Isoetes engelmannii. Next base: position 9,792 of record JAANSK020247576.1, read on the forward strand.
TAGTAGCAGGTGCATGGAATGGACACAAATCTTAGAAATCAGTAGGAAGAAGGGACTGGGAGGAAGAAATGAATACTCCATTATAAAGGACTCCAGCAATGGAACCACCAAGGAGGGGACCGACCCAGTAGATCCAATGGTTGGTCCAGTCCCAGCTAACAAGAGCAGGGCCAAAGGAACGGCCAGGATTCATGGAAGCGCCACTGAAGGCAGCGGAAGCCAGGATGTTGGCCAAAACAATGAAGCCTATAGCAATGGGGGCAATGGTCCCAACGGTGCCCTTTTTCGGGTCTACGGCGGTAGAATACACTGTAAATACAAGGGCAAAAGTGGTAACAATTTCAAATACGATGGCGCCAAGTACGGTTTCGTTCGCTCCCAAAGCATGCACTGGAACCGTTCCCTGCGAATTGGCCATTGTAATTTTCTCAGATCTAAATATATAAAAATATGAATGAAATAGGTTTTTTAACGTCTATGAAGACCAATATGTTATGAGAAGTTTTTACTGTAAATGTGTTCTTCTTACCCCTCCGTTGGCAACCAGTTGCAAGACCGCTGCACCGGATGCTGAGCCCAAGAGCTGTGCTACCCAGTACAACAATCCTCTCGCAATTGTTATATTACCGCCTAGTGCCAGTCCGAGAGTAACTGCTGGATTTATGTGGCCGCCAGAGATATTGGCCGTGGCTGCAATCACAACGAAAAGGGATATACCATGGGCCAGTGCTATGGCCACTAGTCCAGCTGGAGCCAGGTCTCCTGTCTGTAGCTTACCTACACGAAAAAATATAATAATAAATGTTTAGAATAATAAAAGAATATAATAAATAAAATTTTTTGAACAAATACATTAGAGAGTAATAGAATAGAATAAAGTGGAAAATTTTAACGTTCACAAAAACCACAGAAACTAGGGGGGGGGGGGGGGGGATGGCCCACCAATTGCCATGACGGAACCAACTCCAGCAATGACAAAGAGGAACATGCCGATGAATTCGGCCAATGCTGCACGAAGGGCATCAGGTTTGCTTGCCTCTCCTGCTCCTCCCACTTCAATTCTGCCCATTGCTTTGCTTTACAAGTGATCAATGAGCTCAATGCAATGCGGTGCAACTGATTTTGCTTGCTCTACCAACCCAAGCTTGTAATGCCATTTTAAAGGCTGCTCCCTATTCAGCCATTTGGGCATTTTGCACCGCCAGTGTGGGCCCTTGTACCTCCTCTCTGCGCCACGGTATACCATGGGTCCCCTTACCCCTTTCGTCATTTTTTGGGCTATCCATTGGGCGGTGGCTTGTTCCCTATAGATGTATCCTAACATGACGACGAGGTCGGCCTAAATTCATTTGAATATTTGATGTTCTCCATTTGTTATTATATATGGTCATTGATAGGTTACTGTTTTAATTGTCTTCTAAAATGTCACAACCTGAAAGAGAGCATTATGACGTGCTCAACTTTCATTATAGTATTGTCATTTAATGGAGACATACTATTGTCAAATGTCCACTTCGCTTGGGGAGTGGAATGCGGGGTAGTAACAAAACACTTAACTATAAAAACAAGGACATGACCAATCCAAAATTTTCGGCAACATGACAAAAAGGTAAGTTAATCATGAGGACACCATGTCATCATGCGTTAAAATAATTGTTTACAGTTCCATTGGCCATTGGCTATGATATTGCAAGAGTTGCATTACCTAGTATAATATTCCTCTCGCTATATATTCTATTCTATTGTTTGCCTGTTGAAGTTATATGGTCACCAGATATGCTAGCCATTAACTGCACTTCCTAGAAACATGGAGATACCATGGCCCATGATCACTAAGTAAAAACATGTTCATGAACTTGGCCTTTGGTTGCACGTAGTGCAGTCAACACCATCTAGCCATCCACTTTGCACTATCAATGTATGTGTCCAAAGAAATGAGGCCCCTCCTAATTTTGTTTTGGTAAGGGAAGGATTATATATCATAGAAAAATAAATTGCATATCAATCAAGGGAATGCATACCTTTGATCACAATTGCCTCATATCTATATTGTAGATAGAGGAAAGAGACGGTAGCATAAAAGTCTTAAAGCTACAAAATTAAGAGCCATCTCTTGAAAGGATACGGGACAATTAAAATTGAACTGCCAACATCAAGAAATTTATCCAACATGAAAATGAACAATCCATCGCCATTTCCCATCTCATATTTATCTAGAAGCTAAAATCACCATAATAATGAAATCACACGCCTCTCCTCCCATGTGGCAACCACTCCACTACGCTCTGCCCCCTTAACGGATATTGCACAATAAGAGAGTTTGATAAATAGTAGACAGAGAAACAAAGTTTTAGGATAGAGAGGCTATGCCTTCGGCCGTACACTAGGATAGCGAGGGCATAACTCACTAGCTGGTGCTTTCTTCACCATAGAAAGCTCAGACTATCAGAGATGTTATCTGTTAGAGGATTGCAACCTATGAATACGGAAGGAAACAGTCGGGATAGAGAGGGTCACCCCGTTTTTCGAACAACAGGGTAAAAATATACTTCCTTCCCATCATTATGGGAAAAAAGCCCTTGAATACATTATCATACATCTAAAAGAGGACAAAATCGTGCAAAGCTGACATGGCCATTGTATGGTTACTAGATATAAAAAGCGAACGTCTCGTTCCACCAACTACATTCAAAGTATAACATATGGCAGGGTATAAGAGCCCAACCACCAAATAAAAGTTGAGATTTAATGAGGACCTGAAAGGCAGTAATAATAATAATGGAAGGAGATCCTAAAAGAAACAAAAATCAAATTTAAATTCAAATTTTTCTTTTTTTTTGAGGAACTAAATCTCAATAAATTAAAAGAATGGCAATGATACAAAGTAAGTGCAGAGGAAAGTGAGTTGCCCCAAAGAGACAACGATACCCCACCACTCAAACCATCTCATCAACTATTGCTGCACAAAGTGCCCCTCGTCATCCACCACACCCAGGAAGTCCCGCCAAATGGCGAACTTCTGCTCCGCCAGTCCCGGAAATACCAAGAAACTCTGGAACAGCTTATACCTAAGACGGGAGGGACCAAGGAGGCCGAAGGCTGCTGGATCCCCTGAAAAATCCACAACCGTCGCCGTTTCTAGATCAGCCATACCAGCCAAGCCACACATAAATGCAAGGCTTGCTTCCTCAAAAGAGGCCAAGCACCTGGATATAAATGTAGCAACAACTGCTGGCTAGTGAGCCGAACCTGGAACCGAGCCCGAACCCAGGCCCAAACCGTCTGCAAGTGAGGGCAGAGGACCAGACAATGCTCCACCGTCTCAAGATGAAGACCGCAACAAGGGCACAGAGGACTCACCCCTGGCCTAAACCTGCTCACCAGGGCCACCCTGATACAACGGTGCACCACTTGCCACAGAAGCACCCTGACCTCCGGAGGGGGAAGGGGACTCCACGTCCAAACCCAGACCGAGCGCCAGCTGGATCTCGGGAGCTGCAGAGACCACTTGCCAGAAGGAGGCAAAGTGTCATGAATAACTAGCGCACGGTAGGAAGACCGCACAAAGCATGAAGCCTCAACGCCAGGATGGACCTTCCAAACCTGCACCACCACATCATCCTGAAGCAGTAAAGGTATGTGCAGCGGAATGCTACTGGCCACCTGCTCCCAAATGGCCCGGTCACTGGCCCTCAGGCGAAAACGGGCTCGGAAGAACTCCTATGATGCTATCTGACCATCCCAATACCAGTCCTCCAGGGTGAGCACACCAGCCCGCCTCCAACGGGCCTGCGTCCGGGCGTGCACAG
>JAANSK020247587.1:0-13598 GCA_011763485.2 Isoetes engelmannii
GTTAAGTTCAAGTTTCATCCAATTTCTGACGCTGTATGGTATTCTAAGGATCAACTTAAGGAATACGCAGAACTTGTTGATGACTATGAGAAAACTTTGCAAATAGATTGAGCAAAGTTAAGATGAAAAAGTAAAATTCCTTGTTAATTTTTATGTGAAAATAAAAAAAAAAAGGTCATGAATTTGCTGACAAAGAAATATCTAAGGATTGATATGTGTTGGTAATAGAATCTTTATTAAGGATTATAAAGATGGAAGTCCTCTAAGGATTGAGGCCATCTCTGAATGAACAGAGATGAAAGTCCTCTAAGGATTGAGGCAATATCTTATAAGGATTTAAGATAAAAGTCCTCTAATAATTGAGGCGACATCTTATAAGGATTTAAGATGAAAGACCTCTAAGGATTGAGGCAACGTTTAAAAGACCTCGAAGGATTGAGGCAACGTTTAAAAGACCTCTAAGGATTGAGGCAACTTCTTATAAGGATTTAAAACGAAACAATATTTCCTCGAGAATTGACGAGGACGTTCAATCTTGGGAAGGGAAGGGTTGTTACGGCTATTAAACCAGCATTACCAGATTCAAAGAAGTCATGTCCTATATACCTGGCTAAGAAGCTATTAAACCAAAGAAACCATGGACCTTTGATATTTATTAATAAAATCTTGGCTGATAACGGGATGCGATCCCGTTATTCAAACGTGAGCGCAGAACTGCTTCCGGACAAGTCGAATGTACTCCGGATTTGACACCAGAGATCCCAGCAGGTTGGATCTGATCGGATTAAGTCTCCTTGCCTTTTTCTTTCAGCCTTTTCCCTGATCTTCCTAATATTAGCTATGCTAATAACGGATAAACTTTGCAAGACCTTTTTGCAAAAGGCCTGCTTGTATAAATACCCGAGTTCTTCCTGTTCTTGGACTATCAAAAGCCTTCAATCTTCTGCTTCTGATTTCGTAATCACAAGCTTGTTATTGAATCTGGTGATTGCAAGATAAGGAGTTCTTGCCGCTGAGCCCGGTTGGGTGGTTTGATCTCTTAAGGATTAGAGATCTCTGAGCTTTTTTGTTTGAATTTGTTGTTGTTGCTCTTGTTTATTTCTGTGAATTGTATCACAAGGTAAGAGGGTTCTAAATCTCCGGATCAAGTACACTACTAAGTGCATTACACAATATCTGCACGGCTTATTGAAGCACAAATTTCACCTGTCTAAAGCTGTAAAATGAGTCCTTTAAATCAGGTAAAGCTCCTGCAAGAATACCATTTACTTTGATAACTTACTAGAAGATTATTTGAGTTCACAAAATCTTACTAGGAAGCTAGATGCAAAACGTACACATACTGCATACTTTGTTGGCTAGACTGATCCATAACTGCTATGATGGAATATTCTAGCATGACATTCATCTCAGCACTTGAACATGGTCTGCACTGCACAATGAACTTTTCTCATGTAAAGAACATCTATAACACATCCACCAATGCAAGTTAGACTGAGTCACTAGATGCATGTGCATGCTGTTAACACTGAACATAGGAAATTCTACTATTAATAAATATAGACCTCTTGTATGTGCGGGAGACTCTAGAATTCCTTATTCTTGGCTTGCACAGGTGACAAGCCTTGTGATCGCTAGATGCAGATGGACCAAGATGGAGTTGGGATTTGACATCTTTCGGGAGAGGTTTAATGGTGAATCCTTTTCTCTTTCTTCGTGACTTATCATCCCTCTTCTGCTGAATTTCGTGGATGGCTAAGACTATAAGTTGTTGACACTTCTTTCAATCTAAGGGCCGCTTTTTATTGAGGAGAGACAATTCTTTCTATCTGGCTTAAAGGCCAAGATGCAGATGAAGCAGGTTTGACAAAAGCTTTGCTCCCATTCGACTGGAGGGTTCGCGTTTATTATATCTCGGTTAATTTGTATCTATATGATCAGGAACCCTGGATCTTTTTCCCTGTAGTATCTTTACACGGAAGAAGGTTGAAGGGATTCAAGATTAATGATCTATTTGTTGGTTGTATTAATTTTTTTTAACATAATACAGTATGCCTTCAATAAGAAAAAAAAAGAACTCTTTTTTTTTGGAATGACGAGAGATAAATTTCATTACCAGTCAGAATAAAGTACATTAAGCTAATACAAAGGTTTAAAACTCAAAGAGAGAAAATTTCCCTTTGTGCAAGGCTAACTGTACATCTCAGACGTTCATTTAGTACGACTATCCTGTAAGGAACCCATGACTGCTGAAGATCGCTTTTTTCTAGCTGCCTTCTTGAGTGTAACAATTCTCCAACCATCAGCAGAGGCAGGAACTGTAGATGAACTAAGACTGGGGCAAGGGCTAACAAATTGAAATCAATATCTGGGTTATGCGGCTCAAGCCAAGGAAGACCCAAGACTACTGGTGCTTGTGGGCTAACGATGAGATTGAAGGAAATGCTACAAGACGCTCCTTCAAACAAAAACCAAAAGGGTGCAATACATTCTGAGACTGCGCCCGAGGAGATCTCATGTCCATCAATCACACCAACAGCACTGGGGTGCTCAACTCTACTTCTAGGGATGGCGTGATTAGAAGGGAATGCACTATCCATAAAGCAAGCATTTGCTCCACTATCAAGCTGCATCGATGCTTCGAACTTTTCGGCCTCTGGTAGGAGCTCCTTATAGAAAAAAACTCAAAATTTGGGCGACAAATCAAGGCGAGCGTGCATTTTCATAATTGTTTCCCTCTCACTGAACCTCCTGGGTAGGTAGGGAGGTTATTGCTGAATCTTCCTCTAAATAACACGTGGAAGATAGCTAGGCTTGAAGGTGGAAAAGCCTGTACATGCTCGTCTCCCCATACGTCGCGTTTTTTCCCATGTTGGCATCGTCCCCTTATCTGATACCAAATGTCCTCTAATGATTCTAGCTATGACTTTAATAGATAGACTATCTATTAAAGTCATAGCTAGTTGTTTCTTTGCTCAACAAATAGAGTTGTAAACTATTTAGAGGCTGCCAGGTGGACTCTTTAAGTCTGGACCCCCTGATTTGGGACTAAGAGACTGGTTCTCGTCAGGTGGTTTTAGAATAAGATGTCACTTGTAATTCGGCCCCACAAGCTAGTTGGGAAGGATCTGTGTAACGCCAGGACAATCAGTCTCATGTTGTGGACAAAGTGTCAAGCATGGAGTAGTAAACAACCAGATTAGATCCTAGCTAATGGAAGGAAAAAATAGTAATTTTAGCTTAACTTTTTTTTCGCGCCCACACCAATCTTCGAGCTCTTTAGCCAAATGCTAAAAAGTAAGAAAGTGAAAATTTGTAACCTTAAACTATAGAAAATTGTAGAATAAGTTTTAGACTAGTTTAACTAAAGCGAGTTTAGGTAATAAGAAATATATTAGTAAATTATTTCCTAACGTCCATGGAATAATTTGAGTCCTAGGCTTAGCTAATTGACATTTTTAACCATATTTTCATAAAGAAAATGACTAAGGTAAAGGAAACAATCAGGAAAAACTTTAGTAGCTTTAGCTTAATATTTTTCGTGGATGCCCACGGCATAGAAATTTTTGGGATGAAGTTCGGGGTAATTTATCTAAAATGCTAGAAGGTATGAAAGGGAAAATTTATAGAGTTTAGATAAATCACAAAAAGTTTTGGGATTAGTTTTGGGCAATTTTAGCTAAAGTTATTATGGCTAATAAGAATTATACGATTAGTATATTGTTTCTTGGTAACACCACATGGCAGCATCTGATCGGACATATGGCTAAATGTGGTCCACAATTGCAGTCCACATCCCCAAAGAGAATAAAACCCCATGAAAATTGCTAAGAGTAAAGAGTTCTAGATCCTCATGCAAGGAACCTCAACAAAATGCCACACGAAGAAACATGCCAAAAACTTTCACCACGACAAATAATGGATCCACCGAGACCTACAATTAAAAGACACAAAACCATTATATCTTATGCATGAGTTAATACGTCATATGCGCCCCTAAGAGAAACCTGTTCAAACACAATATAACTAGTTATACGTCACAACATCCATTGGATAGTGCAAAGTCAAAGCTCATATCTAAGACGTCCATTCCTCTAAAACTTATAATTAAATAAATGTGTACTTGGCAACCAAGTATTCAAACCACAAGAAAAATGCAAGCAATCAAAGCTCCAATCTTGAACGAGGAATGTCATCATGATGAGAAACAAGGAAAAAACCTCATGCCTCAAAGAAGAGAGGGAGCAAGCACCAAAACCACACAAACAACACTCTAAAAAATGGTCATACCACTAACTACAACGAATACATCAAGAAATGCGAGCAAAGAGAATGATATACACAATATTTCCATGCATCAAATTATAATAGGAATGCCTCTATGAGAAACATTTCGAAAAAAGGAGAGTGCAGACGCAAAAAGAAAAAAGGACCTTACCACTGGACTACTCAAAGCTAAAAGAGATAATACTTGCAAAATTAGTTCTAAGGAACCAATAAGCCAAGTATGGAGGTAACATGCTATTAAGCATTGCTTGAAATATTTTTTATTGAATGACGTCATTCTATTCATCATCACATCATGGGCACATTCTACTTCACTTTATTCTACATATCACATGAAAGCCAATCCACTACCTAGGCATGATAGGCTAGGAGCTGCTTTGCATGTGATTATCGAGTACATATGGCAGGTTTAAGGTCTCTACCACAGGACCGGTGATCATACTTGAACCCGTGACCTCGGGGCAATGGATGTTTAAGGTCCCCATTACTAGATCGATATTGGCCAGGTTTGAACCCGTGACCTCGGTTGTGGCGGTTTAAGGTCCTGCCACTAGACTATGCCCCGATGGGCATTGCTTGAAATATTTCCCATGTAAGCATCATGACTCGAACCAAGTCATATACACTTCTATGGAAACCAACAAGCCTAAGAAAATTACTTTCTTGATTCCTTTGTAGATGTTATACTCACTTCAAGATCTTTTCAACAAACCAAAGAGTGAAACAATCTAACCTATAATGAGATAGGTAGGTAGGTAGCAGTTTTAACGTCACTTTGATTGAGCCCTATAAGAGAAGCTCAAATTTAAACTTCAATAACTTCACAATTCCTTAGCCTTCTTCATTCTTCTTTTTTGGGTATGAAAAATCACTTCGAGCGCTTTTTAGAAAACCGTAAACACATCAATCTAACTTTCTATGGGAGCTATGCTTTGAGCCCTATAACTATCAACTAGGAGCATTAATTAAATTAAATAAAGTGATAACTCCAAAATTACTTAACTTTTTCCCCTGATTGTTATTCAGAATGAAAGAAAAATTTAACATCTTTCTATAATAGTCCAACCTGTAATAAGAGAGTTGCGGACCTTTCCAAGTGATCTACATTTCCTTACTTCAAAATGTGATATCTCTACACCTTTTTTTCGTTGATTCTTCATGGAAATGCTAGAAGGCTTAAGGAGCTCTCCTAAGAATAAAAAATTGCAACAATCCAACTTATAATAAGAAAGGAATGACCAATACAAGATGACCTACTTTTTTAGCTACGTAAATGCGACGCTAGCCTAAAGGGAACTGGAGAAGTGACCAATCTAAAACCCCATGGGATTCACCTATATGTATTTTGGATATAGCATCTGTGTTCCTAGGGTCAGACAAAACACCTTATAATACACATAAGAATGCGTTGTTATACTCTTATACTCCAAAAAATGCAACTAGACAAGTGATATCAATGGTAGATACCCCTTATTATAAGTATGAAATAGGTAATAAAAGACCCCTTAGCATACACTCAGATGGTCTCTACGCATACCACAAGTGCACCCCCCATATCTAGAACCGAATACGAAACTAGAATTCAAGTTAGAAAAGTAAGCTAAGGGAAACAAGTCTCACAGAAAAAACAATCAAACCAGCTCAAAAGAATGCCCATGTAAATGCAAGAAGAAAAGAGAGCATATACAAGAAGCATGAGCCAAATATGGCATCTCTTTCCAACTAATGATAGTTCTATTAATATAATATTGCATTGTTGCAGTTAACATAAGAAAATAATAGATTTTTACATCCACATACACCAACGGGCCATGGGACTCATACAATTAGACTAGTGGAGTCATTACTATTAGGACCATTACTATTTTTTTTTTTTTTTTTTTTTGAGGATGAAAGCAAAAACGTTTGTTAATCAAATATAAAAATTACAGAATGTACATGTCTCATCTAACTATATAAGCACAAGAAGAAGCCACAGGGACACGAGCTTGAAGCACAATGTACTTACTCCAGAATAGAAAACTAATGATAAAAACCAATTTGAAGATATTGAATTCAAATACGTTTCCTCGCTTCTGGGTCAAGGGAAAACACTTATAAGCCATCCATATCTTAGCCTGGGCCACAACAATTATACCGCAAGTAGATGAGTAGATGCCATGAAAAATGGGATGTCTGCGATGCTCCCATATCGACCACAAGAGCCAAGCAGAACCAGGATGGAACGCCATAGCTATGGGCCACGCATTGGGATAGGAAGTCAAGAGAATGCATTGACAATCCAATGCACTGTTAGATAAACCTTGTAGCCAAGACCACGTTGGTTGAACTTTGTCACAATAGTAATGATCCAAACCAGTTCTGCCTTGGACCGTTACTACTGTGAGAAAGTATTAAAAAAGAATTGAATTCATGCTTATCGTCCACAAGCCTTTTGAGTAAACTTGTGGTAGGGGCTTGTATATGGATAAAAAATATCCCCACAACCAACATCTGTCCTACCCCTGCACATAAAACTGTGAGTCACCTTAGACATTCGACCCATAGATTTTCTAAGTACTTTCTGGATTTTGGTTATAAAACCCTTCCGATATGCCATTTTAGCTATGGCTTAATACATATACGTGAAGCACCAATCACAACAATGGTCACAAAGAGATCTTTTAAGTCTAGGAGGAACAACCAACATCATCCTTGGAGTAGCCCAAGTAGCTATGTTAAGTCATAGGAGGAACAACCAACATCATCCTCGAGCAACAATTCCTATGCTGCACATTGGCCAAGTTGATACTAAGAGAATTCAAAGTGCTTCACATCAATTTATGGAATTCTTTGCGGATATGAACCAGGACATTTGGTCTCACTTGTCTTATATGAGGCATCTGAGCATTACCATACCTGCGTATATCGTGCTACAACTCACATGTGATAGCTTACGTAGTCAAAAGGACATTTTAAATCACTCTTTAAACCTCTTGGGTAGAACTCATGCCTTCTATGGCTATTTGGAGTGTATGTCACTTCAAAGTGTTGAATTTCCACCAGCATCATAGGGAGCCATCAGCATTTTCATTTTGAGGCATATACTAAAAAAGATGCTAATAAGGTTATAAAATAGACATGGAGTTGGTGATATAGACATTTTAATATTGGCGATGAGTTAGGGTTTTGAGGCATATACTAAAAAAGATGCTAATAAGGTTATAAAATAGACATGGAGTTGGTGATTATAGACATTTTAATATTGGCGGTGAGTTAGGTGCCTCAAACGTAAGGAATAGGGACTCATAAGTAAGACATGTAAAGGTACACAAGGTGAGAAGTCATTGTAAAGGTTGGTATTGTTTGACATGTATGTCTTGCTTCAATTATAAAACTTTCTTAGCTCATAAGGCATGTAGTACCATAGAACTTTGGCATGTATATCTTGCTTTCTTTGTGGATGTAGAGTGTAGTTGTTGTTGATGTTGCCATCTTGATTTCCATAACTTCACGCTTCACATTCACATATAGTTGCAATAGGTTCCTTTCCAAAACTCTTCTAGATTTTTTATTGCATGCCTTTAGGCAAGCATGCACCATACATATCTTCCAAGAACTATCATTTCTATGTTTTCCTATGGTGAGCCAGGAAATGGCCTTGATTATATCACAAGTTTAAACTTGTATTCTCTTTTTTCAAGGAATTTCAAGGAGATGACACTTAAGAGGAGTCTTCAGATCACAAAAGCATCTCATAATCTGTTACTTTAATAGGAATGCTTTCTGTACTCATACAATTTACACTTGTGCCACTGCTTTTTACTTGTCACTGATATTTAGAAGCTGATAACTTGACATGAACAATGGCCAAGGTCACCAAGAAAATCAACACCCTTTGGGAGTTTCATGGTATGCCAACAGTAAGTCTCATTAGGCATGCCTGCTATCAAAGGGATGATGATGACAATAAGGGCTGATCCCATTGTGCCAACCATGTATAATCTTCCATTGCTACCCGCCATCGCCGAAACTAGGCGAGGATCCCACTGAAGGAGAGCTTCTTTGTTCTTACCCTTTACAGGCAGCCAATTATCTTTCTCAGACACATACTGTTGATAGCAACCAAAATCTACCTTATACAGTTTTCCATCCAAGACAGTGCTTACCTTTCCCCATCCTTCTCTTAACCCTGGCATTATCTCTAGCCAAGAATTGCTTACAGGATCATACATACCAGCATTCACCTGACCAGATTGGTTTTCTGAGCCAATTACACATAATTTGTTATCAATAACAGCTGCATTCTTTAGAGGACTGCAGGCATGAACTGTGGCTACACCTTGAGCACTTGCACCATAACTCCATTTGTTCAGTTTTGGATCATACACTTCAAGGCATGAACCTGAACCTCCTATTACATAAAGTTTATCCTTGATAACACCAGCCAAGCAGCCAGAACGGGCTGCAAACATGGAAGCAGCTTTTTTCCATTTGTTCTGCCTGGGATTATACACCCACATGTCTCTGAAAACAAAAGAAAAAACAGGGTACATATGAGCACATGATACTAGAGAATAATGAATCATTAGCTGTGTAGTTATGTACAAGAATCAGGATATTAAACTCAGGATTTTTGATAAACTCATGAGTATAGGGATTAATCATTACCTGCTATTCTAGATTGGAGGCTAAATTTTGTATAAAGAAAAATGAGCATAGGAATAGATAAAGAAGTGATGAAAACCTGTACTAAACTCTTGGGGAGAGGACACTGACAATTTCTGTTTGTGATCTGGGCTACAGGGCAAGGAGGATCAATATTTTATGCTTTGATAGAAGTGACTGAGAGAGGAGGCAAAGCACCTGTTGTAAACATGATGAATTCTTTAGGTGATAGGTAAAAAAGACAGAGGACTGGATAGCAAGGTGTGGAACAGAAGATCATGATGAATTGTCTCAAGGTGATAGATAAAAAAGACAGAGGACTGCTTAGCAAGTCAGTAGTTAGGTACAAGCATAGATCAAGAATAACTAGCCAGTGTGATGAAGAAGCTGGTACAAGGAAAGAACAAGGATATGTAAATAGCAAGTGTGATGGAGGAGGTTTATAAGTACAAAAGCAAAGCAGCATGATGAAGTGATTGAAAGAAAAAAAAAAACAAAAACAAACCTGATGGCAGCCTTGCCAAAGGGAGCTCCTCCTATGACATAGAGGTAGCCATGGAGGATCACAGAGGTGGCCCCAAGAACAACCTGGCCTCCAGTAACATGTTGATCATAAGGGATTGGAGGAAGAGCATGCCATTTATGTCTGTATGGATCAAGAGCATGCCACAGACTAAATCCTCCTACAAGCTGCCATTTATACCTCTTTCCATCTCTTCTGTCATCCAAGTGTGGAGATGTCCCAACATGTAGATACAGCCAATCCTCTGTGCAGCCTAACAGGAGCCTCTGTTCCAGCAATTCCCTGCTTTCCACCACCCATTTCCATGCCTTGCATACTGTTCTTAGTAGCAAATGCTCTGCTCTTGGTACCCTTGCCAAGCATTGCACTGCTATTTCATATGGTAATCCTGGTATTAAACACCATTCTTCCTTTGGATCTTCTTCTTGCCCCCATAGCTCGCCTTTTGCTTCCCATTCCTTTGCCTTATTTGCTTGCGCCTTCCTCCATTGATCTGTTTCATAGCAATTCGATCCAAAAAAATTAGTAAACATTTCTACCAGTTTCTGTCTAGATTCTTTTCTTCTTCAAGAATCAGCCAAATTTCATGACCCAAGCATCAAGATGATGAGGAAATTCTTGTAGTGTATTCACCTGATTTATATAGACACCAGATGCGCAGCCTCTTCCTTCTTTGCATAAATTTTCCCATCTCTGTCAATCCATCTGCAAGAACGCCCTTATGTCTGCAAAATCTTTTGCGGATGCGAGAATTGGCATGCATACAAGAAGCGGATGAACCCATATGAGCAAATCAAGAAGCAGATCATCTCTAGAAAAATACCATGAGGAAGAATTCTTTTACAGGGATGATAATTTAAGCGCGGAACGGAAATCCCTATGTGGGTTCTTGAGATTTGAGGGCTGTGGAGATGATCATGCATATTCCGGCCATCATGGCCAAGTGCGCGCTTGCACACCGCTACAGGGGAGCATGGCCTACAAACTGTGTTTATTTTTTTCTTCAAATGACAAAAGGGGGACCCTGCATGCGCTTGTGTGTCAACGGCCCACCAAAAACAAGGATAGAGACTCCCAGAAAAAGACCTAATCTTAAAGGCAGCTGTTTCTTCTGCTCTGTATCTGTGAAGAAAAAAAGGTTAAACCAGAGCTTATGCCTTTGCTGATGCCATATCTCTGTCCTTTCATTCAGAAAAAAAGGGTCTATTTGGTTTAGCAGATCTTATCAATGTCTAGAAAAAGAAAAAGAAAAACAAAGAACAGAGCTCCGTTTTCGTCAGAAACTTGTATCCTCTGCGTCTCATCTTAAGGACCCAGTTCATAATTCAAAAACCCAGTTTAAATTTCGTCATGATTTGGCCTGCAACGCAGGAATTTTTTATGTTTAAGGTCTCATCAGTTGATATTTCTAAGACCCAACTAAGCTCGACCTTGATTCGCTTCGACATGATGCCAGAATTTGAGAACATAGAGGGTACAAAACCGACAGTGCAGAACAGAATAGGTCTATATACCAGAGTACGCACACTAGATGAACGCTTTTGCATGTGGCCAACAGAAATTAAGCACTAGGGCTTGGAAAATGGTGGCCAGATTCTTATAAAAATAATCTGATTCTTCTTCCTGACTGATTTGGACATGAAGGAAAAGTCCTTTTTTTTGTTGCATCATACATCCGACAAGCAAATTAACCTTTGTTTTCATATTCTAACTGCTTGGGTAGTGCCTGGGCCCCAAGATTATGACTGCCTAATTCCCTTCTAGTGGAGCAGAAATGCATACAACTTGTTCTTTTTGATGTGCAAAAGGCACATTGAAAAGGATCATCTGTGTCAACCCTACAAAAGATCTGAAATCTGAATCAGAAGGTATTTCGTTGAAAACAGGTTCTTTTTTTGCACAGTACATATCAAAGTCTTACTTAATCCAAGCATTTTACTCGTGAATGGATCAGATTCAGAGCTCTGTTTTATTTTCATGTCCTCTTCTTCAAATGGGTTCTTCCCGATGTTTAATGCATTGAAGAAGGCAGGTATTTAGAAAAACGTGGGCGCAGGTCTATTTCCGGTACTGGCCTAATCGCCATATCCATCCTTTGACTCGCTTGCATTTATTGCCGGATCATGCCAATTCTATACGGTCCAGAAAAAACCAAATCAAGCATTGGATTGATTGACAGAGTACACACTCCCCTGTGCATTGAACTACGGTTTTGCAGGGGTTTCCTTGCAGCAGAATTTTTCCTTTCACTTCAGTCTTCACCTACAAATTACAGAGTCTAGGGTTTAACGTTTTAATCCACCATAGCCAGAGCTTTAAGATTTGGCTAGATACAAATCTGCCCACATGGCCAGATATTTCACTTCATATCCAAAATCCAAACAATCTGATGCAGACCTAATTTGGTAAACCATGGATTATGAAGAGGACAGGACATATCCATGGATTCTGAAACAGAGACAGAGGTCAGAGACCATGAGAAGAATCATAGCAGCAGACATACTATTTATATATGCATACTTTTTCAAAGAACAATGAATGGATGATCCTCTGATCAGAAATAAAGTAGTGCCAAAGGCACTTGCAAATTATCTTACCACTACAAAAAGGAAAAAGAAATAAAACTTGTATTTTCCCACCACTTGCATTTGAAGTCTTGGTTTACACTTTTTTGACCACCTCTTCTATTTTGTTCGTATAGTGATGTTTAAACTCTCCCAGGTAGCTTTTGTTATTTGCTGAATATGGGTTAAAACGTTAGATCTTTTGTCTCCGCGGATAAAATAACTTAATTCAATTCAATTCAAATTTTGATTTTTTCCTCGTCATCATGCAAGTGTATGGACCCTATGACCCCATTATGAATACTTCAAAACATGATCTTTTCATGTTAGCTTTTGTTATTTGTAGTTTGAATATGAATCAAAAACATTTAGCATGAATACTTCAAAACATGACCTTTTGATGTTATCTTTTGTTATATGTAGTTTGAATATGAATAAAAAAAATGGTTTTCTTTTGCCCTTTCTTGCTTCCTTGTCATCATGCCAGTGCGTGAATCTTATGACCTCATTCAGCACGAATGCTCGAAATACTCGAGCCTTTTCTGTATTACAAGTGCTTATCACGATCGATAAAGTGCAAATTCGAGATGGTAAATCATCAACTAGTCACCACTTTAATGGAAACAAATGTCAAACTGTAATCATATCACATGTTAGAGGTTTGCCTGCTCACATCACACGTTAAGGTGTTTTGATGAGTACCAAAAGCACGTCCAACATCAATGTGAAGGGGAGGAAGAATAAATTGTCAAATTGTCGCCCATTGCCAATAAAGTTTGTGCATGTATGCCCTTTATAGCTAAATATGCAATGATAAAAGTGGAGTGGACTATTCACCTTCACAAAGAAAGCTTAAGGCTATTCTAGCAAGTGCTTCAAGTCATTCTAGCAAGTCATAGTCCGATACAATTGCAAGATTTTGTATGTCGAAAGCACTTTCCCGTTGAATGGTATAGAAGCCTTAACATAGTGCTCCTTGGGTTTTTGTGGATAAAACAGCCTTAACACCCTAGGGCGTTATCACGAAGCCTCATAACGCCCTAGGGTGTTATCAAGAAGGCTCATTACATGCTCGGAGCAGGGTGTTACGGGAGATAATGCCTTGGCTCTCGGGTGCTGCACGCTCTCGCCATTTTGGCCATGGCCATATTGCCCTTGAAGTTTATTATAAGTTATGGGCTCATTCTAATGTCTTTCATTTGAAACCTTTATGCTCTCATTGTCTTTAGGAAAAGGCCTCTGAGACTCATACCCGACTCTTCTCAATAGGTAGATTCTAACATATAAACTAGGGCATTCTCATGAAGGTAAGATTCTCTATCCTTATCTCTCTTGCTTACATGTGTGGTTACCCGACTCCCCTCTATAGGTAGATTCTAACATCTAAGCTAGGGCATTACTTCTTATCTATCTTGCTTATACATGTGCTTATAAATTGGCTATAGCCAGATTCTTATAAGCGCGCTTTGAAAATAAGATTCTCTATCACTATCTCTCTTGTATGCAAAATTATTTGCTTCTATCATTGAGCGCAAGATAAGTGCTTGGGCAGAGGATAATAACGCTAGAGCCATTGG
>JAANSK020247598.1:0-13598 GCA_011763485.2 Isoetes engelmannii
AAATATACCACCTGCTGTCCTGTGCGTCTAGCCCAATACATGCCCTCATATGCTGTGGCAACATTGTCAAGAATATGAAGTGGGGAGTTGGGCTCGCCTCAGGGAGTTTCCAGGTGCTTATCTGATGTTCAAGACCATCCAATTTGAAAATTAGAACAATGCAAGTGTGACTAGATATATTCCAGTAACGTGGGAAGTATATTCCTTCCTATATGCAATGGTAGAACATGACAACGTGCATTGTATTATTCTGTTACATTAGCAATGGTAGCCCTAATAATAAGTTTGAATTTTGGCGATGGACCATTTCGCCATAGCAATTGTGTGTGTTGTCGCATCTGCGTGTCTCATCGCCTTAGCTCTGACTCTGTTGCTATGGAGCAATCTAGCGACTTCATTCCATGTTCCAATTCGAGGGCAGCATGTTCTAATCACAGGGGGTTCCAGCGGCATCGGATTAGAGCTTGCCAAGCTTGTAGCAAAGGAGGGCGCTCGTGTTTCCATCCTTGCTCGAGACCCACAACGGCTCCAACAAGCCCAGGAAGCAATCAAATTGTTTGCTGGACATCAAGCAGAGGTTAATGTGTTTAGTGCAGATGTATCAGACCGAGAAAGTATTGAGAAGATTATTTCTGTGGCTACCCCTGTTGATGTTCTGATTTGTAGTCATGGCATTGCAATCCCCTCCATTCTTGAGCATGCTAAGGAGGAGGATTTTGATCTTATGTTGAATACTAATTTGAAAGGGACCAGGCATATTATCAAAGCTATCTTGCCTGGAATGAAAGGAAATAGGCAGAATAATCCAGGTTGCATTGCCATACTTTGTTCCCAAGCTGGCCAGGTTTGATCTCTTATCTTACATATAAGCCTGTAGGGTTTAGCACTACTCTTGTACAAATTCATTATCTTGCATTTTAATTCTAGTTATTTTACTGCTTAATTCTGTTAAAGGATGTTTGAAAGGGCGTTGAGGCTACCGCTTGTATCTAAGCAGAGAACTGGACTTAATAGCAAACAAAATAACATGTATTATGCACTTAATTTGATCTTTGCATATCTTCAGAAACATAAGCTCGTTATCCTTAACATGATTTCTCCCATATCAGGTTGGGATTTATGGTTATCCTGAATATTCTGCTACAAAGTTCGGGCTACGTGGTTTTGCAGAAGGTCTGCAGCAGGAGATAGTTCAATATAAGATCCAAGTGTCACTCATATATCCACCAGACACGGATACGCCCGGATTTGTCAAAGGTCATTTATACACACATTCCTATTGTAGCTAGATGTGCTCAATGTGCTTTTTATTGCATATTTTGAATTCAAGAATGGAGATAAGAGTTTCTCACTTGTTGAAGTGCGAACCTGCATATCACAGTCTGAAATGTGTGAGCAAGCTAATGGAACATGGATAGATGCATTTTGACGACCAGTTATTACTTAATTCATTGACTAAAAGCAGGCTTATTAAAGCCTTGGGCGTGCAGGTTAAAGTGTTAGACAAACAAACGGCCTTAATGCTATCAGATGCAAAATACATGCATTGTATATATGTAAAAGGTTCAGTCTATGTTGGCACATAGTCATATGCTGATGGGAATTTGGTGTTTTTGCAGAGGATGAAGCCAAACCAGAGCTAACAAAGAGAATATCCTCTTCATCAAGCCTTATGACACCACAGGACGTTGCAAAGAAAGCTTTGAATGGCATACGGAGTGGTAAATTTAATGTTTATTGCAACTTTGATGGATTTATGCTTGGTGTTGCAACGACTGGCATGTCACCACAATCAAGCCTCAAGGATGCAGTGCTTGAAGTGGCTTTAGTAGGTCTAATGCGCGTTGTTGGCATCTGCGTTACCAATGGCTGGTATAAGAAAATCGGTAAAGAGCATAAAGAACAGTAAGCTCGAGATTAACTGACATGGTTTATCCATTTATGAATTTTTTGTCTTAAAGCCAGGGATATCTTCAAATTAATAATGAAAATTTGCACGAAATGGTTTTTGGCTTTGCCATCAAGAATAAATGGATCAGTGACAGTCAAGTTATGGTCATGGTTCATTAAAATTAGCAGTAATTTAGATGAGTGATTTGAAGAATTGATTGTTTTCTGTGAATTATGGATGTAAGAGAGATTTCGGATGATGATTATGGTTTACGAATTCACCTCCACTGCCATGGAAAGTTTCTGGCATGTATCCTTGCTTAGGCATTAGTCGGATCAGTTCTTGAGCTGCCTCAAGGATGCAGTGCTTGAAGTGGCTTTAGTAGGTCTAATGCGCGTTGTTGGCATCTGCGTTACCAATGGCTGGTATAAGAAAATCGGTAAAGAGCATAAAGAACAGTAAGCTCGAGATTAACTGACATGGTTTATCCATTTATGAATTTTTTGTCTTAAAGCCAGGGATATCTTCAAATTAATAATGAAAATTTGCACGAAATGGTTTTTGGCTTTGCCATCAAGAATAAATGGATCAGTGACAGTCAAGTTATGGTCATGGTTCATTAAAATTAGCAGTAATTTAGATGAGTGATTTGAAGAATTGATTGTTTTCTGTGAATTATGGATGTAAGAGAGATTTCGGATGATGATTATGGTTTACGAATTCACCTCCACTGCCATGGAAAGTTTCTGGCATGTATCCTTGCTTAGGCATTAGTCGGATCAGTTCTTGAGCTCCATAGGCGCTCCTAGCATACTCAACATTGGAGTTCCCTGCACTTGCATCCATCCAATTCAAAGAATGATTCCGGATATTGGCTTGAAGATTATGATTTACATCTATTACTGCTTGTTAAATACCCAAGGAGGAATGTGCCAATGATATGGACTCTCCAAGTTCTACACCTGCAAGGGAAAATGGCCTTTACCATTCTGAATGTATCGAGTAATCATTTCTCCTCAAGACATATTTGGCAACTGCTCAAAAAGCTTAGATGCCTTCTGGAGTCCAGCCTACTTTGCATACATATCAATCATGTCTTTAAACACTTTCCTTGCATTCTGTGCCCCAGGTTACTGCATACTGGACATATGGCAGGAACCAATGTTATTACGCCTCAATATGGCAATTCCTGCCAATATTAGAGCTGTCTGCACCAGCATCCATCCAATTCAATTGCCTCCACATATCAGAGCACTCCAAGGCACAACATTTTGAGTTCTCACAAGGTCAAGGATATCCCATGCATCTTCCAGTCTCAACAATTTGTGAAAAGTAATGACATTTGGCTCTACTTCCCTCTCGCTGCATCTCGTTGAAGCATTTTAGAACAAGAAGACTTTTACTGTGCTCCACATACCCTCCCGATCATTGTTCCCCAGCATTATATATCTAAATGTAATCAGATGCAATCATGAATGAGCCTGTTCATTTCCATGAATGAGCCTATTCAAATCATGGATTTTTCTGGAGCCCATCTCGGTTCTGCATGTGCAGAGGAAGATGGTCTTTACCATTTTGAATGTATCGAGTAATCATTTCTCCTCAAGACACATTTGGCACACACTTCCACCATACTGAACATATGGCAGCAGCCAATGTTATTACATCTCAATATGACAATTCCTGCCAGGATTAAAGTCTTCTGCACTTCCTTGTGTGATGCCATTTCCCAAATGTTCATTGCTTGGGATGCATGCGTTGGCAGGCATGCCATATTGTACATTCCTGCCAACATTAGCCCTGTAGTTTAAATAGATGGTTCCAAGAATCAAATGTCTTCATATGAGCATAGTTATTCCTGTTCCTGCAATGCCCTCAATCCTCCTCACGAGTTTTAGCAGGTTAAATCATCTATATGGATCCAATAATTACCTGGTATCCACTGGCATTTGTGCAAGTTAACTATGGCATGACATCTGCCAATAATAAAAGGCATAATTTTGCGGAATTGCTCGCAGTTTTGCACTGCAATTGCCAGCAGCATGCAGTTTATCATTCTCAAGTAGGTCCCTCAAGCTTATGCAAATTTCTTACAGTTGGAACACGATTTAAATGTTCAGTGCCGCATGCCATCCTGTTATGTGTTTTATAGCCTGGACATCTCATTAGGAAATGATGTCCATTGGAACATGATGTCCATGTTTTACTTTTTGTGATCCACATCACAGTTGAGTTGTTTAAATTTCAACCAAGCTAACCTGCAGACACAAATAAAGGACAACGAAAAAGCGACCATGCCAGCTGCAGTTCCGGAGTTTGTACTGAGCGACACACCGGGAACATATTTATGCCTGTATCACATCTGACTCCATATGAAACAGGCTGGACTATAAAAGTCCGAGCAACAAGAAAAGAAGTACTAAAGGCATACACAAAACCTTATGGCGAAGGCCACGTCTTCCATGTTGACGTAATTGATAAGGACGTAAGTTGTTGACATCGATGTCTGTTACTTTTGGAGTCTGATTTACTACTATTGCAGAATACATCTATTCAAGCATGTATGTTCGACGATGCAGCATTACAGTTTTGTGACTCATTTCAAGTTGGAAAGGTATTTCGTGTTGTATTTGTGCTGGTCGCATTCATATTGAATACGAAGACAACTATGTCATACAAAAATCCTATTATTTTTGTACAGACATTATATTTCGAAGGCAAAAGTGCATCCTGCGAAATTTTCCAGGTTAGACAATCAGTATTGAGTTAGTACTTAACACACATTCAATTGTAAAGCAGAGCTTGGAGGCCAAAGACAACATGGATATGGCTCCTGGAGGATCCTATAATTTCATTGAAATTGACCATTTGGAACCACACATAAATACAAGATCAGGCATGTTTCTAACGAAGTTTATTTTCGGGGGTTTTATTTGCTCCAGTCGTGTTTGGGTCTCTTCTGCACTTCCATGGCCAGTCAATTCGGCTCAGCAATTTCATTTCTAGATTGCTTATCACTATTTCCACACTGTGCAAATTCTCTCTTTGGTTGTTCGTGCAGAGCCAAATTAGTTTTTCCAGGCTCGATGCCGACCAGCTGTGGCCTCAAATCTGGCCCTTGCAAATGTTCTAAAGTTGGTTCAAAACTTGACTCCAAAACGGGTGAGTTCTCCAAACAAATCACTGTGGCAGATTTTTAATTCATACGGTTTCTTTTTTGCCCTCTACAATAGCTTGGTATGTTGACAAGAATGGAAACAACTTGATAGCTGCTTCCCTGTTGTTGGAACTCTCATTCAGGGTTTCCCCTTTCACATGGAGCTCACAGTTCTCCGTTTAATATGGAGCTCAGTTAACACTAAATTTTAGTAGTTTTTTTTTTTGTAGTCAACAAAAAACGTTGATGGAATTCAGCCTAGTTTGCTCCTCCCTACCCAATTTGCTCATTGTGTTCTGTTTTTGCAAATCTGTGGTGCTCTTTAAGCTTATATGTGGTGCTCTTCGCGCTTATCTTTGGTACATACTGAGACTTTCTGGTACTATGTTATATTATGTTGCAAGCATCTTGAATATGGCAACTATTTCTTCACAGGTGCAGCATGCTGGGAATGTTTGTGAGACAATTGGGCTACTGTATGTTGTAGGAAACAATCTTCCAGTCCTTCTATATATAAGATTACTAGAATTAGATTTAGATAGGTTTTTCTGCTATACCAAAATCGTAGCTGCAAACTTGGCCAACTTTGAAGGCGTCGTTCTCCATGTATAAAACTCTGATTTGTGCAATTCAAGGTCCAAAAGTGATCAGCTTTAAGTCTATTTTCCAATGAAATTGGAATCATTTGATTTTGCAAGCACCTACTTCTAGACAGTTTTCTAAATTCACACATTTCTAAAAAACTAAGGCCATGTGCATGTGCATCTTCTGGAAGAGACGGGCAGGTTCCATAAGATCCCCATATCGAGCATAGGATGAAACCAAGGCATCACTTAATTTCAAACTGCTTAGATGTGCACTTAATATTGTATTCCAGGACACACTACAATGTCAAGTATATATTGTGCAGATTCTGGATTTTCATTCAGTCAGGATGTGTGCAGACATCATGATGTTGCATAAACTGGTACTATGCTCAGGCACAACATAAGAAATGGTGCTGCATTTAACATAGGAACTTATCAGGGCTGTTCTAAGAACATTAAGTCAAATTGATAACTAATGATGTACTTATAGATCAGTTTTCCTTGAGCTAGCATAGAATGGGAGCCTGTAAGCTTCTTTTGCAAGTCCGCCATGCATTTTGATTCAAAAAGCCTGCCTTCGCACTTCAGCCATCAATGCTTATTTACATAATCCTTAGGAGGTACATCAACAATTCATGCATTTTCTTAGAGGAGTTGCTAATAAAATGGAAGCTGCTGGCTGTTGATGAATGTCAGTGTGGAACTTGAGAAAGATTAGAATCTGAAAGAATCGCTTTGGCCCAGAGATGTTTTATACTGCTGTATCTTGCAGCCGCAGCGAATTTGCAGTTCGATAAAATCTTGATGCTATTCCTGAGTAATGATACAGCATTGACAATCTGGTTATGGCATGGCCTACATGCAATGTGCTCTAACATTTTCCATTAATTGTACCATGTATGTTTTGTACTTAGAGCAGGGTTTGCAATAGCTCCATTGTTCTTAGTAGATGGGAGCAAACTAAGAACGGATTTGTCATAGTGGTATATAGTGATAGCAAGGTATTCAAATTCCCCTTTTTGTATCTTCTTACTCATAGCGTATGCATGTACAAGGTTTTTATTGTATTCATACTTACCAACTTAGACTAGAAGGGTCCTGTTCAAAACGAAATTATACCCTTTCATATATATCCAACAGCTGCAGGAAAAAAATAGCTCTATATGATCTGCAAAAGGAGGACTGGCGGCATACAGAGTGCATGTAGGAAATCGGGACACGGATCGCTTTATTGTCATAAACATTGACTTGAATTCTGATAAATCAGATGCGCTACACTAATATTCAGTGTAAAAGCTCTGGTGCATTGTGACATCTTAAAAGGCTGACTGTATTTTGGAGGGCTCAAGCATGGACAAGGATATTACATGGCTTTAAAAACAGGCCTGATAGAACCTTAAGGTGTAATTGTTTAGGTGCAAATGGCGTGCAGCAAACTCATTATTTATCCTCTAATTGATGAAGAAGGTTTCAAGTTTTGTTTTTGAACAAACAAGACACAGATGGACAGATAGCAGCAGTTTGTTGAGAGAGATGTTTGCAATCTGGCATTCTATTGAAAGATGTTCTTTATTAGAGATCTGTAAGATGAAGTCTATTTGGAAACTTGAGTAGAAAACATGAGAGCAATCACCACGCTTCTCCCGTTTTCATTAAGGATTGTGCGGGTTTGGTGTCTCTGCCTACCCTGTTCTTTCATGTCTTCCACACTTGCTTCCTTTCATGTCTTCCACAGATATAGATTGCAATGAATTCAATGTGTTGTTCGTAATGGAAACCACAAACAAAGAACTCTAATTAACCAATTATGTCTGAATAATATGCCACGTAATAGAATTGCATCTTCTATGCCACGACATAATAGACAAGTATACCAAGGTCACCATTGCTACACGAAATTCTCACCTACAAATGCTTGATCTTGCACATTGACTTACGTATTCTTATATGTGCAAGAGATTCAAATGGACTCATGCAGCTAAGTTTCCATATTGTGTCCCTCCGTGAAGACCCTCGACAACTGAAAAATGCAAGTTTCCTTTTTAAGTTCTTTAGTTATTTGAAGGATATTACTTCCAAGAGTTTCAGAAATTATGAACTGCTACTTGATTACAGAGTGTCACTTTGAAGATTGTGCACCAATGTCGTTAAAGAAACGTGCGAAGGATTTAAACATATTTAGAGTGTTTTGGATATTTGTTCATCGCTGAAGGCTTGAATGATAACCTTTTTCCATGGCAATGGCAATACGGTTTAAATTTTACTTTACTAGGCCTAAGCATTAAATCTTTCCACATTATATCGCATAAATGTTCTACATCTTATTTGTTTTGCCACTTTATATTTATCCACGTGCATTGAAAGAAAATTGATAGTATTTCAGCAGGCAATGTGTGAAAGCGGTCAATGATGATAACAAACCATGTTAAATAAGATTTGCACACTAGACTCATGCTCAAATATCTATTGAATGATTAGATTTGTGTTACATGACTTTCAGATAAGGTGTCACCCGAGGTTAGGCTGTTGCGCTAAAAAAAGAAATAACACAATTCTCCACCGTGCCTGAAGAATTCCCTGGAGTGCTCTTCTTGTTGGACATTCTCTTTACCCTGCGCTCAACTCCTATTTTCGGGTCCAGTAGCTTTCACTGCAAAGGCTATTCGTCTCTGGCCACGCCCAGGAAACGACCAACCTATGCCCCAGAACCGCCCATGACTAAAGGCTATGGGCTAACCAAAAACAAGTATGATCGGTTTCAATAAGAAGCCCTGTTGCACAGAAGCAATGGGAGATTTGAACCCACCAAAATCAGTAGATTCTAGTAGTCTGAAAGTATCGCAGCCTGCACTACCCAGCTGCATCATCTGCAAGCGTGCACTGTAGCACCCAGCTCCATCCTTTGCATCCAGGATTGCAATCCAAAATCGCCACCATATTGATTTGAAGCCACCAATTCGAAGGTGGTGTTTTCAACCCACCAAGTCCTAGACCACTCCAAACAAAATCAGGCCGACCTGTCCCGGATTTGAATCGACAGATCGTAATCGAACTTACATTTAGCACCAGCGCTTTCAACAAGCGGCCAATGGGTGGAAGGATCTAACGAGATCCTAAATCTAAGAATCCCTTTACGCTTTCAGAATACAGGATTAAACTCTGCCGATTTCTTGCTAATCCGGCCTGATTGGATTGAAGAGACCAACAAGCAAGTAAGAGTTGTATGATGGTATGTGATTGCCGGTGGTTATGTGGCCACAAACGGAAGCTTTCATCTAAATCTATTCTTATCGCAGAAGGAATAAGGCCCAAGTTTCCCAAGATCCCACAGGCACGAACGTGGGATTTGAACCCACCGGAACAAGGAGCAATCAGCGAATCGATTTTCAAATCAAACAAACAGCTCTTCACATGCACCCTCACACACATGACTGTCTAAGACCCGCCCCTCTCGGCAAGAATGCCTAGATGTCGATGTCAATGTGTGCCTTTATCCAGTTTATAGAATTAGCAAGATATGCCTTTCTTTTTTTAACCATTAAAAAACAACCATCCAAAGCATGCAAGAATAGAAATTTGACATCTAAATGATATTATTAAGCTGCTCAAATGTGGAAAAATATGCTAACTCCTATACAATACGTGTCAGGAATCTTAGTCCCAGCCACTGCAAGAAGCTCCTCCCAATACGACATGAAATTGTTGAACTTTATGAACTTTATATGGCATTCCGAAGACGTAAATGTAAGGTAACATCAATTTTGTTGCGGTAGCCAATGGCGTGTTGCCATGTGGCAAAGGTTCTTTTAAAGAATGTTAAACAACGTTTTGTCTTTTGCGACAAAAGTTTTTACCACGCTGTTCTCTGTTTTACCCGACGATTCTGGCATTCTACCCTCGATTTTGCACGTTTTTCCCAGCATTCAGACCGATTCAACCCCACAGAATTGATTTTACCTTACACTCACGTTGCACGAATGATCCTTTAGTGTTCATTCCGGCGAGTCAACAGGGCTTCCGCCTAACGGCGTCGTCCCTGTTTCCTCCCCGGAATGAACACTAAAGGATCATTCCTGTATATAGATAGATAGATACATAGCATTCAAAACCAAATTCGGGGCTTGGTTCTTTAGAATGCCACGTGGAAAAGTCTAATTCTGAGTAGGCGAGCTGACAGGGCAAAGCTTTGAACAGGCTGTACAGCTCCGGCGATGGCGATGGCGATGGCACCACCATCTTCTTCCTCTTCTTCAGCAATACTAATAATAGTGGTGTATGCAATTGCAGCCACAACGAACACCCAAGTAAATGCACAGCAGCTGAGCCACGGATTCTACAACGCCTCTTGCCCTGGAGCTGAACGGGTGGTCGCCGGAGTAATCCGGGCATCCGCTGCCCTCGATCTTTTCCTTCCGCCCAAGCTGCTGCGTCTCTTCTTCCACGATTGCTTCATTCACGTACTTACGCAAATCCTAACACACCCATTTCGATCAGATCATTAATTTCCTCTCTGGTCTAAAATTTGGGAATTTTTTTTTTTTTTTTCTTTTTTTGCGCAGGGCTGCGATGGATCCATTCTTCTCGATTCTACTCCAAACAACCCCGCCGAGAAATCGGATCCGGCCAATCTTTCGGTGGACGGCTATGGCGCCATCGACTCGGCCAAGACCGTTCTTGAGAGCCTCTGCCCTGGCATCGTTTCTTGTGCTGATATTGTTGCTCTTGCTGCCAGGGATTCCGTCGTTATGGTACATTTTTTTTGCTGATTTCTTTTCCAATTTGGTTCTACATAGTCTCTTGATGAATTTGGTTGTTCTGCCAACTGGGTATAATGTTAATCTTCGTGAATTGATTTGTGCTTCTGTTTTGGCAATTGGGTTGTCTAATCTTGATGGAAATGCCATGATTCTGGCGCTGGTTTTCATTAGCCTTGTCAGTTTGATGCATTAATCTGTTACGGTTCTATCTTTGCAGATGGGCGGACCTTCCTTTAGCATCCCAACCGGGCGCAGAGATGGATTATTATCAAACGCAAGCAGTGTCCGAGCAAATGTGCCTGATACAACCTTCAATCTGGACCAATTGCTGCAAAACTTTGGATCTAAAGGCCTCTCCATGAACGATCTCATTATCCTATCAGGTTCGGCCCGAATTCAAACCCAATATCAATTCACTTCTTCGCATTTATAATACCCAATTATATTCTACATTACAGGCGCGCACACGATCGGCCGAGCGCATTGCACAGCATTCAACGACAGGTTCAAATTTAGCAGCAATGGCACAACGTTTGCGGATGAATCTCTCAACCCAAATCTGGCAAGAACTCTGCTGCAGGCCTGCCCGCAGAATTTTAATCCTTCCACCACTGTTTTCAATGATCCCAATACCGCTGTTACATTTGATAATGCTTACTACCAGAATCTGCAACAGGGCATGGGCCTCTTTGCTTCCGATCAGATCCTTTTTAAGGATAGCAGAAGCCGTGCATTCGTCACCAAATTAGCACAAAATCAAACTTTTTTCTTCTCTGCTTGGCAGTTATCCATGCTTAAACTTGGACGTATTGGAGTTAAGACTGGAAATCAAGGCGAAATCCGAAAGCATTGCAGGGCTTTGAACTGAATTGTGATTATTAATTCTTGTTAAGATCTCTGTAAACTTCTTGTAAATAACATACTGCATTAAAGATGCTGAAGCCTTTTTGTCTGCTACCAGAAATAAGGTTATTATTCTGTTGTGGCGAATTTGTTTTCTTCCTGGTTGAAGACTGTTTTATTTAGAAAGGATTAAAAGTGTGCAACAAAGCAAACAGTCCGGTTCAAATTAAAAAGTTCCGGTCCACTCTATGATATAGGGGAGGGTGACCCTCCTCCGTCCAATAACCATTAATCAACTTTTTGACACCCGTTAAGGTGTAGATAACGCCCTGCCCCGAGGGCGTTATTGAAAAAAAATTTGAGGGGCATGCCAAAATGGCGAGGGTGTGCGCCAGCACGCCCGAGCCATTTTGGCATTCCCCGAATTGTTTTTTTCAAAAACGCCCGAGGGGCAGGGCGTTATTGCCCTTAACGCATTGGTTCGAAGCTTTGCATCGGAGAGAGAGAGAGGGGAGAAAGAAGCTGCCGGAATAGATAGGAGGCAGAACAGAGCTTGCCGAACAGGGCTTCAGACTTGCTTTGGTGGTCTTTGATGGCTTGGCGATGTTGCAAAGATGTGCGAAGCAGCGAAATAGGGCAAAGCAGCGAAGATGGCCGAAATAGGGCAAAGCAACGATTTGCAGCGAAACAGAGGCTTGTGCAGGGCTTTAAGATCTGCAGGGCTTTAGGATCTGCAGGGCCGGAATAGAGCAAAGCCGCCGAATAGGGCAACGAAACAGGGCTTTAAGATCTGCAGGGCCGAAATAGGGCAAAGCAGCGATTTGCAACGAAACAGAGGCTTGTGCAGGGATTTAAGATCTGCAGGACTTTAGGATCTGCAGGGCCGGAATAGAGCAAAGCAGTCGAACAGGGCAAAGAAACAGGGCTTTAAGATCTGCAAGAGCAAACAACAAACAAATCAAACAAATCAAAGGCAAACAGAGCAAACAAATCAAAGGCAATATAAAAATAGAGCAAAGCAGCGATTAACAAAGCAGAGCAGAGGAGCCGTAGAAAACATTCGGCTCTGCAGTAGAAAAAATCTGGCTTGCAGGGGAAATCCGGCTTCAGAGCAGAGGAGCTGTAGACAAAATACGGCTTACAGGGCAAGATTCGTTATGGCAAATCCCACCGATTGAAAGCTCCATGATCCATAGCTTGCAATATCCGGCTGGTTGGGATTATCTGCAGAGGGCCTCGATTATGCTAGGATGTTATGCTAGGATCTGAGCGATTATGCTAGGATGTTATGGCACATCTCCCTAAAATTCGAGCCACCGGCATGTTACTAGCTGGTAACAGCACACTAAAGAACAGCTGAGATTAGATCTCAGCCTGTAAAGCTGAGAACCAATGCGTTAAGAGAGGGATAACGCCCTGCACCGAGGGCGTTATGGGAAAAAAAAATTGAGGGCCATTTGTGCATGGCCTAAATGTCGAGGGCGGATGCCCAAAACATTTTGGCCATGCACAAATGGCCCAAATTTTTTTTCCCCATAACGGCCGAGGTAGCAGAGCGTTGTCCCCCTTAACAAATTTGATCCGAGAGTTTGCTCAGATCTGGCTCTCTCGCAGATCTCTGCTCTCTCGCCATAGCCAAGTTAGAAAACGACACAACCGATTTGTTGCTAGAATCTTGGCACAACCGATTTGTTGCTAGAATCTTGAAATCCGTTAGCCAAGCGGGAATAGATCGGATTTGTTGCTTCAAGAATCCGGTTCTTCAAGAATAATTCGGATTAAACAAAAATCTTCTTCCGATCCTTAAACAAAAATCAGATTCGGAATCTTCTTCCGATTCTTAAACAAAAATCAGATTCTTCCGATTCTTAATTGGATTACACAAAAATCTTCAAGAATCTGATTTATCAAGATCGGATTTATGTCTTAGGGCGGATTATCAGCTGGGCACAATAAATTGGATTCTTCGAGATCGGATAAATCAGATAATAAATCGTATTCTTCAAGAATAAATCGGATTTGTTCTTCAAGAAGATTAACGGCATAATACTCTAGAAAGTTTTGGAGCTTACGCATAACACTCTAGACAGTTTTGCTGAGAATGCACGGAAACAAATTTGGGCCAGAGTGTTACTGGCTGGTAACATAATTTAATCCGACGGTTGAGGTTTGATCCAAGCCTGTAACCGCGAGGATCAATTTGTTAAGGGAGGGTGCCCACCTATGGCTCACATATGAGCAAACCAACAATTGTACAGCCCTCCAAGTACTCAAATTCCCTGATTTTTACACCAATAGAAAGCTCAAGAGTTAAACAATAACCTGATACAAAAAAAAAAAAAAAAAAAAACTGAATAATAAAA
>JAANSK020247609.1:0-23597 GCA_011763485.2 Isoetes engelmannii
GTATATTATACTGTTGATCAAGACATTGATGCAGGAGATGAGCTTACTATATGCTATGTGGGTGCAATGAATATGAAGATAGAATAGAATTGAATTGTTTTTTATCGTCCACGGAGGCCAATCGATTTATGGGACTTTAAGGTGGTCATGTCTCTATGGTAAAACAAGTTTGTCTAATCTATGTGTCTAAAACTATCTAATGTTTGGCAAAAGTTTGCAAATTTTGGAAGTTTCATTTTCTTGTGTTTGGGTAAACTTTTCACATTTTCTCATCATACTTTCGAACGTTTGGCTAAAATAGTAATGGGTCCAAACCATAGGAAAAAATAATTGGCTATTTTTTGTTTATTCAAAAAAATTCCTCCATGTTACTTTAGCCAAGGTTTCTCTCTAAAATGCTAAGATTTAGCCATTTTGTTAAACTTAGTTACTAAAGTTTACGCTGATTGTATCAGGAGACGAGCCAAAATCAATGCTTCATTTTCTCATACTGTTCTGCTGCAACAGTAGAAGCTTTCATTTTGACCGGGAAGATAGCCGCTCAAGATCCAGTTACAAAGGCCACTAACATCAACAACTGCCTAGATTGTGAAGGGATCATCAGCCTGTCAATCAACAGACAACAAGTACGCACTAGAAGAAAGTCTAAGAGGCAATGACACAGAGAGATAAGCTATGCTCAGATGGATGCAGAGGGATTGGGAAGTCATGAATAAGATTATGAAATACCTGGATGATACGTTGATTGCTCAGGTTGAAGCAGTCGACGATGCAAAAGATGTTTGGGAGCAGCTTTTAAGGAGAAACACTTCTTCCAACATGCAAACCTTTATTCAGTGGTTTTCACAACGAAGTGGAAGGATGAGTATATTTCAAAGGCCAAAGCTGTTGCCTTACAACTCCAACGTATGGAGAAAGGGTTAGACGATGACTTAATTATAGAAGCATGTCTGCTGGGTTTACTTGCGTTCTACAATAATTTGAAGAATAGTATTGGCTCCTCGGAGCATATGCAGCTGGACTGAACATTACCAAAATAGGGGAGAATAAAAGAAGATTATCTCTCTATCCCACAACCTCCTATGTGATGCGAAAAAAACACTCTTAGTTCGGTTCGGTAGAACATAGGTTTCCAAAACCTGATGTCGTAGGTTCAAATCCTACAGAGTATGATTTTGATAATAAAATTGATTTGATGTGTTTTTTCCTTTTCCATAATCAAATTTTGAACTCAATTAGATTCATTAATAAAACAGTAAAATTTTCTGATGGAGGAGGTGAATTAAAATGGAGCCTAAAGGGGAGGAAATAAAGAAGAAGAAGAGGAAGAGGAAGAAAGTGGTATTTTATCGTCCAGGGAGACCAATCGGCCTATGGGACCCAAGCAAAGATAGAACAACAATTGTATTACAGCCAGGATTAGACCTCCCCCCCCTTCCCGAAGGGTTTTCGAGGGAAAAACCTTGGCAGTAATAAGTCTGCTGATATATTGTACAATGTTACATCAAAATTCAGTTATGGCGCAGATGGGCACAGCTGAGCCCGCGCCTCCATGACCTCCTGAAGGTATGACCCAAGAGACCCCACAAAAGTCTGTGCTTAATAACAGATGCAAGTGTTAGTTAGGAACTACCAACTACAGATACTGCACCCGGACTTCATATGTTGGGCAGGCCTGCAGAGCGTGGTGTTCATCCTCTACGACATTTTGGTGACAGCACTGGCAGATCCTGTCTTCGCCTTCCTCCCGAGCCCATCGTCTCGTCTCAATACGAAGGCGATGCCCACCCGTGCGGATGGAAGTTATGAGCCTGCACTTTTTCATGGGCAAAGGGGTGTGCAGGTATTGGTACGGGCTCTTGTGAGCATGGGGTTCACTTGTTGCCAATAGTGTGCCAGTTTGACGTGTGCCAGGACCTCTGCATCCAACAATTTGCTAAGGAAAGAAGCATCGAGATATTGTTTTAGTTCATTGTGATCCTTCTTTGTACGAACTTGCACGCATCTATGTATCTGGACGTTCCACTGGGAAAGCCACTGGGCCTGTTTATCCTTCCAGCAGGCTTTGAGGCGTTGCGGACCCATTGCAACGATCAAGCCATATTGGATAGGTGACCCTGGGTTTTATATAGTGTAGGACGTATATACCATGTGAGCTAATCGGGGTAGACTTTTTTGGACTTAAATTGTACATATACGTACAAAATTATGGGGTATTTTTGGGTGTAATCTAGTGTAATATACATACGATAAGAGTTCTTTTGAACTCTGGATTAGGAATATACGAAGGGGTTTTTGTTGACCCCATTAATGCACATGGTGTATCCCCATTACAATTGGTAAAACCCCCGGGGCAGGCGAGCAGCATCCATACAAACCACTTTCTATAAATAAAGGACATGGTGCCTCACTGTTGTCCGCTGGAGGGGTAGGAAACCCGTTTCTTGCAGCAGTAACTGATATGGAACCGTGCTCTTCATCCCAAGTGCACATGCCAAGAAAGCCTTCTATACCTGTTCCAGGTCATTCCATGTGACGAGGGATATGACAGGACCCCACACCTCAACTCCCATACAAGAGAACTGGCTCAACCAAAGCTCTGAACAGGCGTGACTGGTGATCCCAAGCATACAACTCCATCTGGTGACTACTGTTCTGCATGGCATATAAAGCTTTCCAGCCCGCCGTAGTACACAATTGGATGCAGGTATCCCAGTGCGTGGTGGTCGAGAACTCAATGCCAAGTACTTGTATGTGTGAGTCACTTCCATGTTCTGTCCCTGATATGTGAAGGTAGGGGACCATGGGCGACGAGAGGAGGCCACAAGCAGGACCTTAGTTTTGGCAAAGTTAACTCGCATGCTTGTGTAGTAGCAGAAAGTTTTGAGAGCATTCAAATGGCCTTGTATGTCTTCTGGAGTGTGTGCCAGGAGGTCCACGTCATCGACGTATATGAGTTGCCCCTGATTATGTGATGCAGGAGCAGAGTGCCCATTCCCCCATGCTCTGTCAGCCAATGTTCCAACTGATCAATGTATAAGCCAAAGAGTGTAGGAGGAGAAAGGGGGCAACCCTGATGGACTCACGGCTGCCCTGATGGTGTCAGGCATCCTGAACATGCCTTATACAACCTATACATTGTGCTCTGTAAGTCTATAGGAGTCCCGAGCTGTTGCAATCTGTCCCATAACTTGTCCCAAGGAATTGTGTCAAAAGCTTTGGCAAAGTCAACAAAACAGCAGTAGGGTCTTGCCGACAGTTCCTGCTATCCTCGATTATGGTTCCCAGAGCGACGATGTGGTCTATGGTGTGGAGTGTCTGGGACGGAAGCATGCCTGGATGAGAGCACGCGCATCTGAATCTTTTGCTCATATTGTCATCCGCCACTCTAGAATGGTAGCTAGGAGCTTTGCAAAGAGAGAGCTAACCATGATAGTGCGGTTGTTGGACGAGCAGTGAGGATCACCGGCCTTATATATGGGTATGACTCTGCTGTAGGTCCACTGAGGAGGAAACCTTCTTGCAGTGCTTTATTGAATAATGCTGTCAGAACATGCATCACTGGTGGCCCGGCCCATTTGAGAAGCTCCGCCTGCATATCATCTAGATCTATTGTCTTCCCGTTAGTTAGGCGCTGCAGGCTTATGATAACATCATCCATTGTGATGACTAGTAGCAGTCCCGTCTGTGGGGGTACCGACGTCTGACCGCCCAATGGATTATATAGCTGCTACAGGTATTGGACCCATTGCTCTGCAGTGATGTTCTCTGTGGGTTGACTCCTTTGTCCCAAATGTCCTGGGGTGATGTTCCAAGAAGTAGAACATCTATTGCTGGTGTCTCTCAAGGTAGGCAGGCTTCTTGTCCTTGAGGAATCTACAGTATTGGGTGACGACATGTGTGCAAAGAAGGGCAAGCAGTTGTGGGTGAAAGCGTGGAGCTAGGGGGCATTTTTGTGCCAGCCAAGAACTCACTAAGCGCCCAGTTTATACCTCGTTTATAATCTCCTCTAGTCCGGGTATGTGAGTCTCTGCTTGTTTTTCACGAAGATCTTCAGCTTAGATCACTTCGGAACCCAAAAGTTTTCTCCTTGCAAGTAAAGTTCCAATGCCAGAAGTGCTAGGTTCTTGGTTCGGCTGTCGTCAAGAGCAAGCACTGAACTGGGGAACGGATATTGGGGCCATAGCTAGATCAAGAATTGGTGATTGGAATGGAGGTAGAGAGTGCAGGACTAAGATGATGAAGGCGAGGCAAACCAGACAAGAATAATTTAAAATCCAAAAATAGTGCGGCTGCAGAGCGGTGTCTCGGGGGATCCACCTTCTTGATAAGGGATATGCCACCTGCGTGTATAGGGTGGCCAAAAAACCCCTATATACACCATTTTTCAAGTGTAAAACCCCTACCATACAGCATTTGAATGTTGCTTCAAACATAACCCCTCTCGATCTTATACTTCAAATCATCATTGCAAAACCCCTCCCATACAATCTCATGATAACATTATTTTTACATGCTGACCAAATTTTTACATAACGTAAGTTATAGAATGACGCAGTAGATCAAACATCTTTTTCCATGTTCTCAAATGCAATGCACAAAATCAATACAATTCATACATCTGATAGTATATGCCAAAGTAGAAAACTTAGCTTAAGTTCCTCTCCATATACATTTCAATTTATGTACAACTAGGATGCCAAAAAAGTATGGATTCTCCAAGGGGATCCACCTATATGTATTTTGGATGTGGCATCTGCATCTCTAATAGGCGATAAAAAAAACCTCTTAGTGTACACTCAGATGGTTTAGACACACACAGTGCATCTCCCTTGTGGCTTCTGTGTATCATACGGTTTGATTCTCTGCCAACTATGCACCCCCTCCCCTTTATATACAAGGAATTAAGAGAAAAATAGTACTTTTTTCCTTATGTATACGTACATGGAAGACCTAAAATGAACCCCTCCAGGTGCTTGCACGTGGCGTTGGGAGGGGCTTATAGATGACTCCCCCTTGAGCGGTGTATATCATTAATCATGGCAGTATGGAACTCTCGAATTTATGCATTGGGTACATATGTACATGTATAAAAAGGGCTACAATTCTAGATACCCTTTCATGCTTTTATTCTAAGAGCCTTTATTCCCTTGCATTATTCTCCGTTACCATTGTCACCATATAACCTTTTATTTTATTTTTTTCTTTTTTCATCCGTGAGTTGGAGGGATGGCCATATCCACCACCCATTGCAGACTCTTGCACTCATTTCATAACTACTACTATAGGAGGAGGCCACGAAGGGGTCTCGATACTCACTTTTTCGTAGGCACTATTCTAAAGTCGGGCCCATAAAGATCCCTCCGTGTATGCTATCTATCAACACGCGCGGCGTCCTGGATGAACTCAGCCGCCACAATGGGAGGATATCATACTACCCACATGAAAAACCTGGACTTGCTACTTCAGATGACCGCCTGAGGGTCAGCCTGGGTGTCCCCACTTGCCAAACGTTCACGTGTCCACATGATCTAGAAAAAAGAACGCTGCTATAAATGGCGCAAATCCAGATTCCAGCCCTATCACAGCACAAGGCTGCTACTATGCGAAGCGGGATTCATTACTCCAGCTGCCAGGCTCTTGCTAAGGGACTGGTTGGGACGTCCTGTCTCTCCTCCAACCCTCTGGACCCACCTATGCACTACCCAATGCACATATG
This sequence comes from Isoetes engelmannii, assembly GCA_011763485.2. Classification (NCBI taxonomy): domain Eukaryota; kingdom Viridiplantae; phylum Streptophyta; class Lycopodiopsida; order Isoetales; family Isoetaceae; genus Isoetes; species Isoetes engelmannii. The sequence continues at coordinate 5,720 of JAANSK020247609.1, forward strand.
CTCCCATTCAATTGTCCTTCCACTATGTCCTTCTCTTATTGCTCTTACCCAATTAAGACCACGACCACAAATTGAGACCCAGACCACAAATGGAAAAATCCCTATTTTCCTCCTCCCACCCACCTCCCCCCCAACCCCCTGAACTATAGGACAAAAGCTAATAGAAGGTCAAAAAAGGCCTCTGTCTACCCCAGATAACCAAGGATTTTCACATCTGCCCAAGGTTCACATCTGCCCAAGGCAGATGCAGATCCAGATTCAGATACAAGGGAAAGCTATAAGCATGAAGCATCCCTAAGAAACTATGCAAAACTGTCGAGTCTAAACGACCACCTCGGTTCCCTAGCTAAAAATTAGTTGGCCAGATTTATATTAGAAACAAAAATATGACACTCTTGTTGCCTTGCAATGTATGGATATGTGCCACAAGATGCTAAGTTAGCTTAAAATTGCTACAAAATACTAAGATATACATAGTGTAAGCACAATCAGATGTTGGATGTAATCTAATTAACTACGGATTTGAAGAATCAAAATGCAGAGCCGCTACTAGTAGAGACAAAAGACAAAGTAGCAATCCATCACAAGATAGACAATAATCTCTGGAAAAGACATGCCTGATGGTACAGAGGGTTATTATGGATACAAAATGAGAATATGGAAATGGGTAGGACAGTATGAGTGAAAAGATAAATGCCAACAGCCTTAAAGCCCAACATCAAAATGAGAGAGTTCATGAACAACATAGAGCTAAGTAGAGCTAGTTCACTAGACAAAACCCATATGCATATACTAATCACCACTGCACGCAAAGGACAAGAAGCCAACTGGTCTGTTTACAACGGGAAAAACTCAATACAACTCGCTAGATAGGAACCTGGTCCAAGATTCAAGCAAGAATCGGAAAGATCTGTAAGGCAAATGAGTTGTTCTTGGCCAAGCTACCCTGGTCTGTCTAGTTCAAATGTGAAGCCCCCAAAAAAGGTCGAAACCTGGCTCTGAAGCTATGGTTTACCTGATCCATAAATCTGGACTCTCTTGTCGTCGAGACAGAGCATCCTAGCCGCAGGAAAAGGGGAAATAGGGCAAAATAGACTTATAGCAGATTATTCCGAGGCAGAACATAACAAAACCATGGTCCAAGTTGAAATCAAGAAACGCCTGAAATACGACGAAATAGGACAAAATGCGCGATTTATATGCAAAGAATACATAGCACCACATCGCGAAAACTCTGTCATGAACCCTAAATGCGGAAAAGCTGCTTGAGTCATGCTTTATCCTGCACCATTCCTTCTAGCACTAGCCTTTTTTTTTTTTTGTTTTTTTTTTTGAAGAACTTTTCTCAATGTATTAAAAGAATAACAATGGTACAAGAAGAGTGAGGAGCAAGAAGAGCTGCCCCGAAGATGCCGCGATACCCCACCACTCCATTATCTTCTCAATTACAACTGCACAAAGCATCCATTATCATCTACTATCCCCAGGAAGTCTCGCCAGATGACGAACTTCCTCTCTGCCAACCCCGGGAACACCTGAAAGCTCTGAAACAACTTGTACCTCAGCCGGGGGATCAAAGAGACCGAAGGCTGCTGGACCCTTTGCCTGCTTTGCAGCCTTTGCCCACCTCTCTTCCGGTGCATAGTGGTTCATGGCATTTTCAGTTTTGGCTGCAGCTTCTTAATGGTTCGGAGATCCAGCGCATGTTCCCATCCATTTTGCTCCCAGGTGATCCTGGTGCTGCTCGAGCCTCAGCCGGGGCTGCAGGTGGTTGTGTAGGGGGCAGCGTATGGTCTTCAGATGGAGTAGCCATTGGTGGTGGTCGGAGTATCTCTAGTGACTCAGTTGGTGGCATAGGGAGGGGCCGTGGTGTGCGAGGCTCTGGCAGGGGTGCTGCTGGTCGCCCCTCTTATATGGGCAGGGTTGGGGGTAGCGGTGGAGCCCCAGGCAAGGGCCGTACATCTGATATTGGTGTGAGTAGGCCTGAGGGTGTTTCTGACCCAGGCGAGGGCCGTGCATATGGCTTAGGAGATGTTGGTGTGAGTAGGCCTGAGGGCGGCTTGGATGGCGGTTCTGATGGTAGCCCTCATGACAGGCAGGCAGCTAGGATTCATGAAGCATCCCGGTCGGTGTGCTTGGCTGAGAAGGTTGACCGTATTTCGGAGATTAACCCCTTGGCATTAGAGGATGTTCCTGGTGAGCGGGGGACCAGTGTTCCGCATGGCTCTATGAGAATGGAGGGTATTGATGGGGATGATGCGAAAGGGGGGTCTGTGCCCGGCTGGGATGTCAGGCAGGATGCTGTGGTTCATCAGGCCTCCCAGTTGGTCAGTTGGGCGGATAAGGTTGCTCACATCTCTGGGATCAATCCTCTGGCGTTAGAAGTTGACCCTGTAGATAGGGGAGCTTGTATAAATGCTTCTCCTATGGGATGAATAGGTCAATTCTAAGCTGGAATGTGAGGGGGGTGCGGTCCTCTAGTAGCAAGAGGGCCCGTGTTTCTTTGGCACTTTGTCAGTTTCACTCGAACATTGTCTGTAATCAGGAACATAAGTGCCATAGGGGTCATATGACACAATTGATGGATATGGTTGGCAGGCAATTTGCATCTATTGCCTCTTCCTCTGGGCGGACTAGCGGGGGCACTCTCATTGCATAGAGGATGGATGTGCATGTCACGTACTCTGCAGCGGATAAGTTTGGTCGATGGGCAATAATCAAGTGGTTAGAGGGAGGACAAGAATGGGGGATTGTTAATGTTTATGCCCCCAATCAGCCTTCTCGGCGGGGTGCTTTGTGGGCCACAATCAGGAATTAGTTATGGAATCCTGGTGGTGTGCAAGTAGCCTAGTTGTTATTAGGAGATTTCAATATGGTGGAGCGTGTGGAGGATCGCTCTAGCTCTGGCACCCAGGTCATCCAAGCTTTTGAGAGGGACCAATGGTCTAGCTTGCTGCAGGATTTGGCTATGGTGGAGTTCACCTATTGCAATAGGCAGATTGGGGCAGGCCGGGCGTATGCTAGGCATGACAGGTGCTATGCCTCCCCATGTGCCTTGGATGGAGTGCCCTCTTTGCGTAGGAGCAACATTTTGTCCACTTCCATCTCGGATCATTAACCTCAGGTGTTGTCCAGTCAGGGTGTTGTCTCTCCCCGGCCCTCTAGGTCGGTGTTTCAGTTGAACACCCGACTTCTGGCTGACGAGGAATTCTCGGCTCGGTGCCAGGAATTGTGGCTTGATACATTCTCCTATGTGGGCGGTATGTCAGGCATGCATATTTTCTTGTAGATTTGGCCTTCATGTTTGTGTGCAGATCCGAAATGATTTCTTGAAGCAGACAAAATCTGGAGGCAGCAACAACAGAGTTCTGGAGGCAGCAGAAATCTGGAGTAGCAGCAGAAGAAATCTGGAAGCTCGATGCCCCATGCTTCCGGCGCTCTCAAACTGGATCTGCAAGCACAAAACTTCCGGCTATGAAGATTCAGGATATCAAGATTGGCAGATTCAAGTAGATTTGGTAGCATCCGTAGCACCCTGTTTATGGTTTCAACATACCTAAGATGCCTTCCTCTACATGATTACAGCATGAAATAAGGGTTTCCTCTTTGTGCCCGTGCCTACCACTTTGCTCGATCTGCACAAAATACAGGAGAAGCTGGGGCAGCCATATTCGAGCTCCAAGATGCTCCCAATCTGTCAGTCTTGGCTATGGCAGGCCCTTTCCTACCTGCTCTGTTCTAAACTTGCAACTGGCCCTGTGCTATCAGCATCAACAGGGCACCATAAATCTGGAATGCAAGGAGCCCACTGGTATGGCAATTCCTCAGTTCGGCTCTATGAAGAAATTTCTGAATCTAGATAGTCGAAGGGCATAAAAACATGGATGGACAATGGCATCCTTGCATTGGAGCTTTGAGCTGGGCTATTCCGACAACTCAGCCCCCAGCTTCGAATTAGGTCATCTGGCTTGATTAATCCATTTTTGGATACCATCGTCGTTTTCGAGCTGTCCAAGGCCGCCACTGCATACTGCCAATCCGCCACTGCTTACTGCCGGACTCCGGTGCTTTTTGCTTGCATTTTTTTTAGATCATTCTTGTAAAGCCTGTAATGCCATGTTTCTTTTAGATGCTAGCGCTCTAAAACCTTCCCTTTGTGCAATGGATCTCATGTTAAAAGCAGAGATGCCGGATGCTGTCGGATGCATTCTTCATATACCTGAGCTTCTCATCTGCGCAGTGGGTCTCCGTTGATCGTGTGCCTTTGTTTTTGGGGCTTCTGTAGCAGGATTTTGATAGGATCGACCCGTTTAGTACAACGAAAATGGAATCGTTTCTAGCGCTTCACAACATTTTTGCCATGCCCGTTTCCCCTTGCAGTTGAGAAAGCTTGCATGTCATGAGCTCCGGGCTCCAAAATTTTGTGAGTAATTTTCCTATATGTGGATGCTATGGCGTGATAGTGGCTGCAGCCTGCCTAATCTCGCCCCGCGAGGCGAGAATCAAGCAGAAAATAGGAAGAAATAGATGTTTTTTTTTGTGTTTAATTAGAATAATTATTATAAATTATTTAATTCTTAATGTATTTTATATTTATTACTTTTTTTTATTGTTTTTGGATTGTATTAGTGTATTTCCCTTGCCCCTCCCCCTCCCAGGCCCGTTTGCCCCTTTCCCTTTCCTTCCTTCTCTCAGCTTCCCTCCTCCAACTTCTCCTCCTCCCCTCTGCAATGCGTGCCCCATTTGCCCTAGGCCCCTTTCCTTTTCCCTCCTCCACCCCATGCCCACCAAGACAGCCCCTTTGCACTTTTTGCCCTTTCTTCTAGCTTCCCTCCTCCTCCAACTTCTCCTCCTCCCTTGGGCCCCATTCGCCCCTCCTCCTTCAAGCAGTGATCCAAAGATCCCTTGAAAATCCAACAGTGGTCCCTTGTAATTCCATGAACTTTCTCAACCTGCATTCTATAAATATTTTGCTAAAATATTGTTTGTGCATCTACTACTGATGCAATGCAAAACTTCGATTTTTCATCCCGCACTTTTTTTGGAAATAGCTACAACCTACTTTACTGCATGAGTAACGTTAGAATACATCCCATTTTTTACAAATGGAGCTTCAAGTAGAAATATAAATATACTAAGTCATTGTATAAATAGTAAGTATAGCAATTGTAAGTATATACTTGGAAGGTTGATACATCACCAAGTAGCGAACATGAGTCGCATGCTTAATACTTGGACCCCTTCTTTTTTTCTTTTTTTTTGGCAAGATATTTATTTATATTATATAAAAATGGTACAATGACCTTATTACATGCCTCTGATATAGGCCAGATAGGAAGTATTTACTCAAATAGAATGATCCCAGATGGATCAGATAGGAAGAATTCTACCTATAAAGCCAAGCTTAAAGTCCAAGGGCATTATCAATACCTCCAACCAGCACCAAAGGGAGATCCACATATCCCACTAACTAGAATCAAGGTTTCCCTTCCAATCATAGTAGGGCTGAAAGGCATAAGCATCATTCCGGACGTTAACTTGACCTGCAAGCCTACCTACAATGAAGTACTATGGGGTTCCTCTCGGACTGTTCCAGCATGTAATAGGGGAGATACAACACAACTCTTCCTTCAGCATAGATGATAAAAAGCAAGCCTCCCCTGAAAGGGTGGTCCACCTACTACTTTTGCCCATTCTGACTTGCATATATCTCGATCCCGATTTGCTCTAACAGCCATCAAACAATCTGGGTCTCCGCCCAAAAAAGTCTGCTCAGATCTCTTACTTATGCCATGTTTTACAGCTATAATAGCACCTTGGGATTCCAAGCTCCCCAGCCAGGATGAGGGGAGAACAAGCACTGAGTGCAAACAAACTGATTAAGAAAAGAACATCAATCAAGCATCTGAAGACATAATACAAGAGTCCTGCGCAGCAGCCATTGCCTCCAACTTGCCAACAAAGACCTTTCCCTGCTAATAGATCTGAAGCACCTCCCTAAAATTATCCCTACAAGCAAGGTAACATCTAAGCAACAACCTTCTGCAGTGGCCATGCTAGCACCCAAATCCATGTGCTTCATGCTTAACATCTGCCCTCAGCCAATAAACTCGTTCACAGTCTGGCCAACTGTGGAAAAACCCATAAAACAAACAACACAAAAGCCTGTGGAGATTAACCAAGGCAGCAAATAGAATATCAGCTCGTGCAGCCCCAAATATGGGGCCATTCATGAGCTAAGGCCTACTTTCATTTGGCTAACTTCACGAACCATAAAGGAAAGAAGACTCCAAGTTAAATCTGGTGCACAATGTGTGCAGGCCGTCATCCCCTGGCGCACAATGTGTGCAGGCCGTCATCCCTGCAGTGAGTGCAGTAAAAAACCAAACCCAGATGCAAACCCAAACGCCATCAACATCTTTAATGACCAATCCATCTAAAAAACCCAACAAACTGAAAAAAACTATGTCTAGAGCTTCCCAACTTACCAACCAAACCTTCGGTCCTCCAAGAGAATCGAAACACTGTGCTCTGCCTACCTCAGATCAAAGCAGGAACTCCGACACCAGAAAAGCATCGGTGACCCCAGCTGCTTCAAGCCTGGCGATGGCAGCGATGCGAAGGCTCACATCCTTCTGGAAACGACCAGGTTACCTAATCTGCAAGAAACGGGCGCGGCCATAGCCGCTGCCCTAGCCGCTTCAAAACCCTAGCATCTGCTTTGATGCCCTCTTACTTAACCGAGGGCAACTAGAGTTACGATCATAATTGATCAGCTAATACTTGGACCTCATGACGAAAATTATAATTGTCTAAATTATAGTTATTGCCTCAATAATTGCACTAAAGCATATCTAGAGCTTTGTAACTAAAGTAGAAAATAACTAATGTTGTGATAAATTGATAATATAATATTAACCATCAAATATCACCCTAGGGTAATTATATAATGCATGTAAACTTAATTCGATAGGGATCATGCAGGCTCGTAGATAATTAATTATATAATAAGTGCATGCATGTATATTTAGCCCGACAGAGACCATGCAAGTTCCAAGGTGGAAGACTCATGATGCTGAGGGCAGCATCAATTCAATGTGGGGAGAATGTGACATTTCAGGATAATATACGGTATAAATATGTATATTATACTGGCCACGTCACTAGTACATGACGTACGTACGACATGTATTTGGTAGTCGGTATAGGATAACCCATGGGGTGACGCACCCCCTAGACCCCAAATATATTGCACATGTTGCAACATGTCAATAAATTATGCTAACTGCCACATGGCATAAACCTATGGCCTGACCCATTACCATCAAACCTTAGGTCAGTGTGCCCTAAAAGGGACCTCTATAAAAGGGAGCAAACTCTAAAAACGCCTCCCTTTTTGCATCAACGCCATCAGCAGCAGTTGCCTTCAGCTCAAGGAGCATTCCTCCTGCCATTCTTGAGCAGATATTGAGGCCTTCAAAGGAACAATGGCCGCCAGCTAGGGTTCTGGTAGGTGTTTCTTGCCCCATTCTTGGTTCTGAGCTCAGCCATTGGCCATCCTTGTCCCCATTCTGACCCATAGGTGCCAAGAACTGACCAATGAAGCTAATCCTACTGGTTAGATAGATTTCTATTATGTAAAATGTTTATGTATTTATGATGATGATCATTGGATGGTTGATTTGCCCTCTTGTGTATTGGGAAGGGGGTGGAGACCCAAGCCTTGTAATAGTATGATCCTAGTTGTAGGCATGATTAGTTCCCAACTAATTGCGGCCTGTGCATAAGAGCCCGCCTGTGCTGTGGGTGGAGGGGTCTGACCGGTTGATAAGGGAGAACTTGTCCCATAATAGTTGATCCCTCTGGTGTGTAAGGCCTACCGGGGAACGTTGTGAGCCAGGCCTAATACCAATATGCACTGTGGAAGGCTCTTGGTATGGGCTCGACACCTCTTGGGATGGCGTGGCCTCCTTCAATGGGGTTCAAGTCGTGTACGGGCGGTGGTAGCCCTGTAGCTCGTCTGCTATGGGCATGGATTTCCTGGAAGGGAGATCCCTTCTGCCTCATTGGGACTGGGGAGATGCAACCCAAGAGTAGCCCCTTTGGCTATCCGGCAGGCTACGGTCAGGTCCCAAGACTTATCAGCCTATCTGTAAAGTATGCACAGGAGGGATGGATGGAGTGGACTACCCAACAACCATGTTCTATTGCCAGCCAAATCAATTGCGATGAATTATGTCTGCAATGAACTCTAGAGACCCAAGTCGTCAGTCATACCTTCGAGTCTAAGCCTTTGGTAGGATTTGCCTTTGATGTTATGATGCTATGTTGATTATAGGTGATATGGTGATTCCCACCCTTCGAGATGATATTGTATTTGTTATGTTTGATGTTTGTACTTACGTTTATGCTTCCGCACTGATAGGTGGATCCTGAGGGAGACGAGATCAATGACACGTCCAGTCCTCCCACGTAGACCCTTGCTCACCATCAAGGATCCCACGTCAGATGGACGGCCTTTCATTGGTGTATGGCCGATGAGGGGGAAACTCCAGCTTCTATACGATGGGAGCATCGTACACTAGCTGGGGACGTCACAATAAAATCTCTATTTCTTTTGCAAAACTTAGTTCTGTCCTTTTAACGGCTTCCCTGTGCAATGTCTCTTCACTATTTCGTGCATTCCTCAAAAATGCCTAATGAGCATTATTTCCCCTAGAAAGTAGACAAATTCCAAGAGATTTTAATCAAATTAACTTTATGCTATAGGCTAGTACAGTCTTTGCAAGGTCAAGACATCTTTGCTTCCCGATTGAAATTGTCGTCAAAATCACTGATGACTAATTTATAAATCACTTGGCGATTTGCTATAAGCATCTGCAATGGCATATTTCGGAAGGCCAAGCAGCAGATAATGACATCTATTACCTTGGCTTGTTGGACCATCGGATGAAGTATAGGCACGTTGTCTTGAACAGATGGAGTGTCCTTGGGTGGGCCAACATATGCTGGAAAGCCCCAACCAAAGTCAGCTTTGCCTTAAAGCTTAAGATATGTCCACTGGATAAGAAATAATGTGGTACGGTGTGGTATGGGGAGTATCTATTATCTCAAAATGATCAAAGCAATACATGTTGTCTATATTAGCTAGAAAAGCCGGCAAATAAAATACTGTAGATTAAAGCTTATAAAGGCCAAGGAATCCCTGGACCGGTATTAGTACTCTCAAAATCACGATTGTAATCCTGTTTTTATTGGAGTATATGCAAACAACAACATTGATCTCATAATGGAGTAAATGAAGAAATACATGCTTCGATGATCTATAATATACCAAAATTTGAGTGAAGATGTGGTCTTATAACTCCATTGCATGGAGTTATAAGACCCTATTGCTTGAAAGTTTTTCATAATCAGGTTTCTTTTTTCTTTTTCACATCTATATTGAGATTTACAAGCAAATTATAAAAACAATTTAAAACCATTATATGGCAAGGGTTTCTAAATTTCATAGAGGTCGTTGATCCACTGGATATCCGTCGTTTGATACCAGATCAACGGCCCTGGTTTTTTTTTAACAGATTTTAATTCGCTGCTTCCAAAGCTACAGATTGAAAAGATAGAGACCATGGAAATTACAGCGCCCTGACCATCGCAGGCGAAACAAAAAAAAAAGATGTGCACACCATTCAGGTAGCGCGAGCACCCCCCTGCCTACAACTCCACCAGAATCAATCTCGAATTATACCGATTCAACTTGGAAGACCCAAATCTGCCCTGCTTGTAACTCCGTCCCGAATCAACCTGGATCGTCCAAGCCTCTGAATCGCAGCAGCCTAGTGGAGATCTGTCTGCGCATAGTGAAACCATGAAGAAGATATCAGGCTCAACAGCATGTCTAAGCTGCCTCCAAGCCCTCCCGCATCATCTCCAGGAGGTCAAAAACTGCCAAAAGCTGGAGGAATCGAGCCTCCAGGCCCAAACGGCCTCACCAGAGCCCATGTTTCATACAAAATCTTCTCCTAAAAGCAAGCAACCCCACGGCTGCGGAACATATCCAGAGCCGCTGGCTAAGATACGAACAATTGACGAACTGTAGGGTGCAGCAAGGCGCTGAACTCCAAGCATGCGGGCGAACTGGTGTCGCCCTCTCCTTCCTCAACAAAAACTTCCATTTCTGCACCATCGCCAGCAACCACACCATTCCGCCAAAAAAGGCCAATTCGGCCAACAAGCTGCTCAATCATGAGTAGAACTACGGTTTTCTATACAATACAGGAACGAAATCATACTCCTAACCATTGCGAGAAGCTCCTCCCCCAATACAAAATGAAATTGCAGAACCTACTGACACATGGATCTTTGTGTTGGTGTGTTATGGGAGAAGTTGGTTTTTTGTCCAGAAAAAAAATCAAAAATAAAAAAAGCATTGACATTTCAAAGATGTTATGTGAACCATTGAAGAAAATAAATCCCCCATAACACACCAAAACAAAGATTTTAAATTTTTTTTTGGTATATATTACTATTATTTTTGGTTTGTAGCTTGTATTGTGTATGGCCTGGGCATAGTATTGTATGGTTTCATATAAATGTTGGAAGCAACTTCTTGGAAGAATGCATATGTTCACGTACCAATAAGGACAATGACTTCAATGTTTGAAATTCCATGTTTCCATTTGTAGACTTTACACACAAGGCAACTATGAAAGCAAGGATATTTATATACTATATAAACAACAAAAAGTAGTGGGACATGTCTTATGTTAAGGACATACTAAAAGCATTTTTTTCACATAAGTTGCACATCCCACATGCAGAAATGCATGTCCAATATTGGTATGCTATGTGCAATCCAATATTTGTCTCTTCAAAGAGTACCTATTCCAGCCCCGGGGGATGCACTCATATATAAGGGGGGTATGCCATCTGCGTGCAAGGGGTAGCAAAAAACGCCCCTGTATACGGATTTTTAAAAGCTAGTTTTGACCCCTTCCGTATAAAATTTACCTAGTCTAGCTCCAAAATAACCTAAAAAGGGACCCCCTACCGACCGTATATGTACGAAATTGGGTCCAAAAAACCCCCCTCCCGTGCATGCACATGGTTTGTACGTAAAAAACGGTGAATCCCCCTTCATTCCAGCATTGACAATGTTCTCTCAAAATTTGCTTAATCTCCACACCTCCCAATCATAACCTGGGTCCTAAAACTGGATGGAGCAGAAGCAGGGGTGTCATTTACCAGGTATTTGAGAACGAAGTTGAGGCCATAGAACTCCTCCTCTGTATCCACTATTGCAGAACTTGAGCAAGTATCTAGGCAAAGAGTAGGCTGCCAATGCTTAATTGAAGAGCAAGTGGAAGGCACAAAATTCAGGTCTCCGTTCACCCTCTTTATACCTGCATGGACCGTAAAAAAAGCATCAAGATGCATCATGGAAAACAGGGAAACACTTAATCAAAGGCTCTGAAACCTTCGTGTCAATGATCCACCAAACAAGAGCCCTGAGTAGCTTTCAATGTATCATTCCCTCTTGCATTTCAAAGGGCTAGATGGATTCCAGGTCATAAATCCTGGTAATATAAGGTTGGCTATTCTTGAATCAAAAACTTGAGGGAATCATGCCAGCAGGTATCCAAAATATGGAGAGCATGCAATCCACGATTTTTGATCCAGACATCATATGCAAAACGAAGTGAAAACTATGGTATAGGTAAGGGCTAAAGACAGTAAAAATCTGTGAGAAACAATTTGCCAGACCAAAGAAGACTTTGTCGGTAGCTATGTGGCTCCTATCCAGCCAGAAACCAGGGTAGGGCAGGGCAGCTTTTGTGGCAGAAGCCGCTGCCGTGAGAGGGGCCAGCCTGGAAAACCTCCAAAAACTACAGATGCAAAACCTGCAGATGCAAAACCTGCTTGCCTGCTGTGAAATAGGTTTGCGCTGGTGTGCTAGTGCCGGAATCTGCTGCAACTCAGTTATGCTTTTTGAAGGCAATCCATAACAGGAAGAATGCGTTTGTTTTCAGAATACTAAGGGAAAAAAAAATCCTGTTTTTAGAATCACATCAATGGTTAAAAAAAAATTTGAGCTCACAATGACTTAAAAGAAAAAAAAAAAAAAAACCATAAAAATTCCTATTTTTCAATTTAAGTTTTTTTCCAAACAAAAAACTTTGAAAAAAGCCTGGGCGCCTGGTGCCTGGCGCCTGCGCCTAGTGCACAGTTCCAGCGGTGGCTTTAAGGCCATCGCCCTGTTTGTTCGTTTGGTCCAGCGCATGCGCCTTTTGTTCTGCTCTGTTCTAGCGCCAGAGTGCAGCTCGGGGATCGGCTTGCTTCGTACCAGTAGTGGTCTCGGCGGTCAGTATCACTTATCTGCATCAGCACCCAGCACCCCGTACCGGAATTGAAGGTCGTGGAGGAGAGCATCTGCTTGTTGCGCTCATGTGCAAAACGGAGTTCTAACTCAGTGAGTTAGGCTTCGATTTTCACCTAGAGCGCAACAGCTTGGATTTTTTAAATTGTGAGCACCCATGACGATCGCGGCTACGGTTTTTTTCCCATGTGGTTTTTTCATCCACGGTTTTTTCATCCGGGCCGTGGTGGCCATGTTTGCTGTTCACGGGCTTCGGCCCCTCTGTACTATTTCAGGACTTCAATCCCCGCACTGTTTAAGGACTTCGGTCCCCTTTTGTACTGTTTAAGGACTTCGGTCCCCCTTGTACTGCCTTGTGGCCGTCACATGTCCAATTGGATGCTGCCTTTGTGGCGCGACGTTAAATATATATCTTTATCTTTACCTTTTATTAAATCACAACATAGTTGCTTTTCTCCAATTTAAATGTGAACATTACTGCTCTGCATTTTCAAAAGAATAATGGATCTACCTGTAATCTAATTTGACCAATCTATTTTTCATTATTCCCCAATCAGCGCGCAAGCATATTTCAACTCAATGACTAGCAATTTAGCAAGCAAAAAATCGAGGAAGATACTTGTGCGAGTGAACCCTAGAAACAAAGCGAATATATACTCCTACATTTACATATGAATGTAGATCAAATCCAATGATTAAAATGACATATCCTCCTCCCTGTCTAACTTATATCGCGCTATCTCCACAAGCAGACAATCAATTTGATTTCTTTGATTACTAATTCTTCCTCAGATTGCATAACTTCCTACCCCATAAGCACACTGGAATTTCTTTGAATTTCTATGACCCTCTGATCAAATCTATCAATTCTAATACTCTCTACGTGCACAAAATCTTAAATGGCGCCAAGGTGGACACTGAAATTGCTTGAAAGTGTCCACTCTGGCTTTGCGGAAAAAAAATTCAACAACTTCGCCACTTTGATCTTCTGGAATACATCAACTTCCAAGCCTTCAAAAACCTTTATAATGTTCTACACTTAGGTCCAGATTCGAAGTGCAGGCCTGTCACTTTGCTCCCAATCCTGAAGCAGCACGCCCTAACTGGAACTCTCTTGTGATTCCACAAAACAGTGCTGGCAGTTACCAAAACACTCACCTCGAAACTAAAACACTGTAAAACGCTACCGTTTAACTTCCAAACTCTCATTTTAAATGGTAGGGGGAATGTCCCCCGACCTTTTAAAATATCGTTAACTAGCTGCTGTCATTATCCGCTCAAAATTCGAGAGAGGAAACTATTGTCTTTCAGCAAACTTCCACTGCGCATGTCCCTTGCCATCACATGTCCAGATATTTTAGCAGCAGCACCTGGCAATAATTTCTAACGGACCTTTATATAAAGACAATACACTCTAAGCTGAAAGATGGGCGTTAAACAGTTACACATATGACCTAAATAAACCAAGAAGATTTTGACTTCCACATAGAACAGTGCAGAGACCGCAATTTGAGCTTAATGATAATCGACTAATGTTACAAGGCAAAATTACAAAACAGAACAAAGTTGAGCCGTATTACATCAACGTACTTTACAAAATTTGCTATAGCTTTCCTCCAGACTTGGGCCTTAGGAAAGAAAAAGCTTTTGGTCAGGGATTCCTGATAAAACTACCCAGATATTATGTTAGTTCCCAACTCATCAAAACTCATCATGGTTAGGGACTTCCTTGATTATGTTCAACCCTGTATAATCTATGATGTTGGAACTCCTTATAAAGACTGGATTCCATTACTGTAACTGTGAAACTTATAAATTCACCACCGATTTATTTGTGAGATTCCATTTGATATACCTGCAGTAGGGTTAAGATTTACCAGCTTGGAGGCATTCATTTCCTCTAAAACAGAATCTTCTTCATCATCGGCATCATCCTCCTCATCCTGCTGGTCATCAGATACATCTTCACTTGTATGCTGCCATCCAGGAAGAACCTTATCAATATTCAGTGAATTGGTTTTGGCCGCATCAATTCCAGAGGAATTGGGAAATCCCCTGCCTTCAAATGTATTGTTCTTGCAAGGATTAGCACCAGAAGCCACTGCCCATGTTTCTCCACTTGCCATAGCTCTAGCACCCCCATAAAGTTCAGGGTCTTTCAACCCATTTAGCTTGCCAGGTGCAAAGCCTGCAACTTTGCCCATCCTATCAGTTTCTGTGCAATTTTCTTTCATTGCTTTTAATCTATCTGGATCAAAAATAGGAGACCTTGGTGTTTTGCCCAAACCATCCACATTCTTGTCAGGAGTTTGTGTAAGCTGAGCCCCCAACTTGGATGAACCAAAGTCAAGTTTATCATGTATCCCATTATTCAGAAACGGAGGACCATTACCAGCAGTCTCTGCACCACCTACCATCCTGCACTTAACTTTATCATCAACTGAGCTGTTGTTAACGTCTATTGCAAATGAAGAATTTGTGGTTATATCGGGCTTAGCCACTACTGGTGAAGTTAGCAATTCAACTTTCTTCTCATTATCAAGTTTATCTTTCTTTTCACATAGCAAGTTCTTTTCGCTTGCAGGTCTTCTCCCTCTAGGCTTAGGAACAGTCGGTTCATTGGGATTAGCTCCTGCAGCATTACTTTTTCTGCTTCGGTTGCGTTTTGCAGGCTGTGCAGCTGCTGCCACTTCTAGACCCGAATCAGGATGAGATTTTGTAGCCTGCACTTCACCCTCTAACTGCATGAACTTGCCCCTTAGAAATGCTAATTCTGCTTCTGCACGCGCTAAGGCAGCCCAAATATGAATGTTCTCCATTGACTGCAAACAATGAAGAAACCTATCAAACAACTCGCATGTAGCCACTTTTGAAGAACAAGCGGCCGCAAACAAAACAGTCAATAAAAAAATCTTGGTTCTTATATTTATGATGTGGTACCTGAACCTCCCATAGCTGTTGATGTTTCTGGGAAAGCCCTGGGGGCAGTTTGATGGTCCCTTTATGCATAGGATGTGGGCCAATCCCAGTAACGCATCCTGGTGCTGCATATCCATAATATCCTGCATAAGGAGGCACATAACCAGCAGCAAATGCTGCTTGCTGTTGTGCATACCATGCATTCGGGTCCCAAGGGCCTGCCAAAAGTATTTAAGACTTGGAATTAGTTAGAAAAAAGGAAACAAGAGTAGACTACCATCACAAAACTTTGAACAAACTAATCCTTAATGACACTTCGAACAACTAGTCCTTATGGACACTTTCTACAGAAAGAAAAGCAATACCTGGGTAGCCCGATTGACCACCAGCAGGAGGATGTGAAAAGCTGGTACCATATCCAAAAGGCGTGCCATTCCCATTGGGAGGCTGGGAACCACCGAAACCCGACCCAGACCAATTTGCATCTGCATGACCTGGTGGGAAAGGCATGAAGTGGTGCCTTCCAGCTGCATATTCTCCATAAGATGGCCAGTAGGGAACCTGATGCTGTCCAGGCTGCGCCGGTGTCTGTGGTGTCTGTGTTGGTTGCGGCTGGCCACCTGCAGGCTGCTCTGGCTGCGGTGCCTGCGCCTGTGATGGTGCCTGTGGTTGTGAAACTTGTTGTTGTTGCTGCTGCTGGGTTTGTTGAGGCTGGGTTTGGGATGTGTTAGAAGCATGATGCTGCAATGGAAACTGCCATGGACAAGCAGGATGAAAAGGTTGAGTGTTGTATGAAAGGCCTCCTGGCAGAGTGTTGTTAGCTGTACTGCTAATAGGCTGCTTGTTAGAACTCAACTTCGGATCATTTTCGATGGGTTTCTGCAGGTAAGAAAAAGGGTAGTTCCCTCTTCACAGCATCAGTGCTTTGCCTTCGACGAATCATATTTTGAGTTTGATATACCAGAAAAAGGAAATAAATGCTAACTTGAACAGTTAAAGAAAACTACCTAAACCCGAAAAGCCACACTAGTGTTACACGACAACAACAGACAAGACTCGAGTTACCTGAGATGGGGAGCCACCATTTTCTCCTTCGGCCCCATTCGAGGTACCTTTTTCGCGCTTCCTTTTCTTCTCCATCCGCATTCAACTAGAAAAATGCTGAACGAGAAACAGTAGCTTTACCGCACAAGTTCCGTCTTTGAGAAAAGCTTTGGCCGCCCCATTTCTAAATACTGCTTAGGACCTGGTACCAGAAATCGCATCAGCTTAGCTGAAAAAATTCATGTGTTGAAGAACTTTCAACTTGGCATTTTTACTAAGCTAACATGCATCCAAGACAATATTCATACAATGCCGACGAAAAGATTTTTTGAAAAAGGGCTTGTGGAGGAAAAAGAAACAGCATAAGCATAAGCATAACCTGAATAAGGGGCAGCGGCGAAAGCATCGGAAATATTTTCAGTTTAAAGTCAAGAGCTGAAGATGGGATGACGTCTTTAAAATACCAGATCCAAGGAAGGTCAAGGTTTTCGAGTATTTGCAGGTGGCCCTCGCCAGAGACAATGAAATAAAATGATAAAAAAACAGATGCACTGATCATGGGGATGAACCCAACAAAACGAGCTAAAGAGCAGGGGACAACACTAATCTGCTGCTAAGACGAAAGAAACATTTCTTGCGCAAACTTGGAAAAATCTAGCACGACAGAGAAATACAAAGGATCGAAAACCGACTGACAAAAGTCGAGATCATGGGCGCAGAGAAAAAAAAGGGGGCAATGCCCAGATTAGCTAGCATGACAACGAAGCGTTGAGGTGGAAGAGCTGAAACAAACGGTTTTTTGTACCTCTGCAAAACCAAAGGCGAAGAAGCCGAAGCCATAGCCATTGTTAGAAGATCCGAGCTGCCGGAACAGAGGCTTAGAACGAAATCGGCATGAATTCATGCCAAAACTGTGCCTAGGCAGCGAGAAGACGAAATACACACGCTTCTCACACGTGGAAGGGACAGCTAGGATGGCGAGGCTGGAGCCGGCTTCGAGATCCAGACGTCGACGACGCGCGTGGGCATATACGGATACGCCAAGGTGGCAGTACGTACAGGAGGACACGTACGTGGGCGTATAAGTGTACAAGGGGTTAGTTGGAATATGTGTATGGAGAGCGTATATACAGCGTATATATGGGGTTTAGGGGTTTGGGTTTGTAGCTGGCTTGCATTTTTTTATGGGCTATTTCTTTGTCGAATCTGTACGAAGAAATCCTCGCGTTGTTTACTTTTGTGTTCCTACCCCTCGTAAGTCTAAAACCACTAACTTGTTTTAAAATACAAATAAACCCCTTATTCAAAGCCTCGGTCCACTACCATTGCTTGCTTAATTAATCTACCCCCATATTTGTTTACTGCCCCAATACTAATAATAGTAGTGCCCGTCTAATCTAATTGTAACCAAATGCCAGCCAGGTCCACGTCGGCTTCTCATATACTAAACAGCTAGTGAGTTGTATACATGAATGTCCATTTATGTGACATTCCTGCGTGGAAACATTGCCGAGGCGCGTTAGCGCCGAGGCAATGTTG